>BOPN01003277.1:104694-117194 GCA_017312705.2 Penaeus japonicus | reverse complement strand
AAAAATCTGGGCATCATTCAGTCATGAAATCATTCAAGATGTCAAAATAATCTCTTAAAACCTTCAATGAAAACAGATTCAGGAAAGGGTTCTCGCGTCGACTGGGAATTGGCAACAGTGCAAGATCAGTCATGTCTCTTGATGATGAAGACAGTACCTGGTAAGGCAAAACGACCTATTTCAGTCACTCTTATCACTCTTACCGACTCTGATCGGGTATATAAGTCATCTTAAAGGCAGCAGTTTAGGTTAAAACTGCCCGGAACCAAGTTGTTTCTGGCGTAATACAGTGTCTTGACAGCCCCAACCTGGCAAGTTTCTCTGGAGATATCTCTTATTTTTTCCCGATTGTACCCATCAAAAAGTGCTATCGGTTTTACAAATAAATGCCAAATGGAGGTATTATAACCCTAGGAATCGAATAGTTCAAACGCTTTTATATGTTCTTAGCAAATCATCTTGCGAAGGCTGGAGACTTTCACCTGACCAGGTCGAAAGGGCAACTGTGATTGTTGCTCGGTTTATCTCCGTTTTTTTCTTCTATTTACGTTCGTTTTTTTTGTGGGGAATTATAGGAACTTTAAGTGTTGTAATGACTGCATTTGTGGGAAGAATTGCTGGATTTTTAAGATGGCAACATTAATGATAGATATTATTAGGATGGATGATTAAACCTTTTTTTCCTTTTGTTTCATTTATATTAAAGGGATAGCAAGATAATTTTGTGGTTTTTAAAAGGCTGTTTTGACTTTTCACTGAAATGAATAATTAAATATGGTTTAAAAAATGCAAAATAAAGTATTTCATTAAAAAAAAGCCCTAGGTACAGTTTGTATTATTATTATAGAAAAATGGTAGAATTGCATGGTCAGGGAAGGTCATTTGGACTTATGGAATATCATGCAAAATATCTTGTATAGAAATAGGTATATGCTCAATATCATTTTCTCGTCGGAAACCATTGCAGATCTAGGTTGATATCTGAGATGTCCACATAAAGGTTATTTATTTATTTTCTGAAGTATCACAGTGTAATAATGAAATGGGTAATATCGTTAACATCTTTTCTTGACATAAATAAGGTATAATTCCAGCCCCATAGTTTAAGGTACATATCACAGTATGAGATAAAATATGAAATATGAGACAATCATCAGTAAGGGCATTTCCTCCTTAATTGAATTGATGATAAAAAAAAGTTATTTAACAGCTTAATTGTGGCTGCAACCCATTTTTTCAAAGTCAGTTATAATGTTTACATTTCTGTGTCAAATCTTCGACTGCCAGGTAACTCATTACTGCAACATGTCAACTAGTTCGTGCATTACTGCATACTTGTAAAAATGGTTATTTACTAATTATAAACATCTCACCCTTCATGTTTATGTACCAAGTGCAATTTTTTTTGTGGAATTAAATGTTTCTAACAATTTTTCACAATTACTTATGCAATTATTTAAAATAATCTGCGAATGTGCATTTTCACAATGTGTGATTTTGACATCCAGTCAGTCCTTGATAATTGGTGGTGAGAAATGTTTTGTTTAATTGTTTTGTCAATTATCAGACATTCTTCATACAATATTGTGGCTAAAAAAAAAAAAAGACATAAGTATCCATTATAGTGTAAGATCAAAGCCCACCTATTGTCCCAAGTGTTGTTGTGCATTTTAGATACTGAGCAATCCAGTCCAATTCCAGTGTATATATATATAGGATTTTTTTCAGACAGTAAATTATATGTAGAAAAAGATGTGTTAACAGTGAGGCTATATCCCTCATTCACTTTGGTCCAATCAGCTGGCATGGTTAGAAAAAAATATGTAAAGACCACAGAGGTTTAGGTGTGGGTTGTGGTGTTTACCAAAAGCTTTTGTGTGTGTGTGTGTGTGTGTGTGTGTGTGTGCATATATATATATATATATATATATATATATATATATGTATGTATCCGTATTTGATTGATACATATATATAAATACAAATTTTACCTCCCTGACCAGGACTTGAACCCGTGCCGTTAGATTAACAGGCACGGTACCTATTCCGCTAGACTACACGACTCGCTAAAAACCGACGAAAAATCTTCTCCTGACGGATAGTGGTATGTATGGCGGCAGGGTTGGCTTCGCTAAGTCACTCTCGATTATGATGTTATCTACGAGTGTGAGCGGCTAAAGGCGGAACGACGTGGGATCACGGACGTCTTGGAGTGTGGCTTCATTGCGTTGCTCTGCTGCATGCGACCTCTGCACACATACACACATACACACGCACAAATATACACACACCATACATACATACATACATACGCATACACACACACACACACACACACACACACACACACACACAAAGAAGGAGAACTGGGAGATGCAATCCATGTGTCTCTCTTCTCTTGGGGTTTGCCTCGGCGCCCGCCATTTTAACATCGAATTTTGTGTATTTCAACTGTGAGAGTGTTTGTCACTTATTTTTGTATTTTGGGAATTGTTTGAATTATGGAACCCACTGTTTTATATCTTATATATTGTGTATTTTTAGTTTAACTTTTTTTGCTAACTATGAAATACATCGCCATTGGTATCATGTATATATTAAATATATATTAATTATTATGATAATGAATGTCGATGATGATGAAAATTATCGGAATGATAGATATCATGATAACGATAATGCTTAAATAATATGCGTTTTAATGATAAGAACAATGCTAATGATGATGAAAGTGATTATGGTAATGATGATGATGATTAAATGAAAATAATGCTACTAATTATAGCATTGACAAAGGAACTCTTAATGATTATGATAGCGACCCCCCCAAAAAAAATAAAAAGATAAAATAAAAAATAAAATAAAATTAACGGGTTTATTTGGGACGCTATCATAATCATTATAATTATCACTATTATCATCATTGTTAATATTAATATCATTAACATTGATATTATCATCATTATTCATATTATCATCATCATCTCTACTTTTATTTTATTTTCCCTTTTTTTTCTCTTTGTCTCTCTTATCCTTTCCTCTCCTCTTCTCTCTCTCTCCTTCTCTTTCTTTCTTTTTCTTCCATTCATTCTCTCTATCTCTCTCTCTATATATATATTTCAAAATTCAAAATGTATATATATATATATATATATATATATATATATATATATATACGTATATGTATACATACATATGTGTGTGTGTGTGTGTGTGTGTGTGTGTGTGTGTGTGTGTGTGTGTGTGTGTGTGTGTGTATGTGTATGTGTATGTGTATGTGTATGTGTATGTGTATGTGTATGTGTATGTGTATGTGTATGTGTATGTGTATGTGTATGTGTATGTGTATGTGTATGTGTGTGTGTGTGTGTGTGTGTGTGTTAATGTACACCTGTACATTAACCAAGAAAAAGATATATGCGTGACTAGTATACTTTGCTTTGCACAGATGTATCTCATGAGGATGTTCAAATACAGTTTTAATCCTTCATGGGTGTGTGAGCATTTATTTCATGCAAAATTGCATTTTTGGCTGATAAGATCATGTCCCCCATGAATCCAGTATTCCAGTATAGGTACAGCTTAGCATCAAAAGATTTAGAAAATTATGAATGAAACATTTAGTAATCAAGGAATCGTTCTTACTAAGGAAACAGTGCATGGGTAATATAATTTTATAGATTACGGTTTTGATTTTTTTTCTCCTACTCTCCCGACTCAGGCTACTAGCCTTAGAATCGGCACTACATGAAGGGGCTGACGACCATGAACTCATAGGTATCACAAGAGGGCGAATTTTACCAGAGGAACATCGAGCCGAGGTGAGCTTAGGTTTACGGTCCTTTTCCCTCTTCATTTTATAGTGTTTTGGTATCAGCTTTTTTTCAGTGATGATTTTGGAGGATCTTTCATTGATTGCTGTTGTTTATTATTATGTGTTTGGTCACTCTTTTAGTTGTTGTTGTTTTTTTGTGTGTTTTTTTTCTTGAATGGTGAGGATTTTTTATATACGTGTACTTTTTTCTTTTCTTTTTTTCTTAACAAAATTTTCACACACTGGACTTTTTTCTTCTTTTTCATTGCAGATCTGGTATATATGTTTGGGGGGAGGCAATAAATTCAGCAACTTTGCACAGTTTGATGAAATATTTGATTTACAAGACCAGAGTGTTGTTAGAGCAGACGTCAAGTCACTTGTGGGTGAGTATTTTCTGTTGTGAGAGATTAGTGTGAAAATATCTCTATGTATATGTATTTTTCCTTATTTTCTATGTACTCACTGTCCCCTGCAACAATTATGACTTGAATGTTGGTTATATGATTTTTCTCTTTGCATTTCCTCATCAGATAAGTTAGGCAATGAGGAAGAAGACAAGGTGTCCATTGTATGCGACGTGGAGTCTATATTTACGCACTACTGCAAAACACGACACTTGAAATATGACACGACCCAACTCTGGGGGGACATTGTCTTGCCCCTCCTGGCTGCAAAGATGCCCAGAGACCATATATATGTGTGCTTTGAGGAAATTTTAGAAAAATATATACCAAGGTATGTAGAAGTATGTATTGGTAGACTTATTTATTTATTTGTTTATTTTTCAAGTTGTTGGGAAGAAAACATGGTTTTTGTTCAGATATTGGTAATGTGCTTGTTTATTTTATAAATGATTTGAATTATGTTTTATTTTTTGCAACTTCACATTGATTTTCATTGGACTTACATAGTTATTATTATTGTTATTATCATTATTACCAGGTTACTTTACCCCAAGTGACCTAAAATATTGTTATTTTTATTTTATTTTTTTATTGGTTTTAAGGCAGATTCTGCATCTATTTTGATATGAAATATGTTTTTTAGGGTATTAGGTGTAACTGGTTCTTAACCCTCTCTGGATGGGTGGTGCACTACTGTACCGCTCATTCAAAAGCCCAGTGGCTGGGCGGCACAATATTGTGCCAGCCATTTAATTGATTTAAGCCTAAGCGCTCGAAAGCCCCGGCATTGTGACATTCAAGGCTGGAATGCCCCCGTCGTGAGTGGGTTAAAGACAAGAGACCTAATCTGCTACAATTAGAATTCTAAAGAAAATGAAGAATTAGTTAATATTTATTTATTTATTTATTTTTTATTATTTTTTTTTTTTCTTTTGAAAAATCACTACATTATTTTTTTACTTGGCCATCATCTTGTTATTTTTCATGTTTTTATTATTATTATTGCTTTAATGCTATTATGATAATAGTGTATCTGTTATTTATTATATATGCTATCACTACTTTTGCTATTGTTTTTATTTATATTATTATATTATTATATTATATTATTATCATTATTATCACACTTTTTTCTAATCTTTTGCTCCAAGGGAATCCGGCTTGGGGGGTTCTGTATACCACCTACTTCGATTGATCCTCCTCTACCATGATCCGGAGCTGTCCACGTTCCTCGACTCACGCAAGATCACCCCAGACCTCTATGCCACCTCGTGGGTAAGTGCTCTGGGATATCTTGAATGATTGACCTATAATCCGATTTGTGAGGAGCTAGATTGTTAGCAATGATTTATTGAAGGTTGATAAGGTTTGCAATATGTTGAATTAAAAAAAAAATTACAAAGGATTATGGATCATTAAAAGAAGAAGAGATCAGGGTTTGAGCAAGATTCCACCAAGTTGTACATTAAACATGAACTGCTCCCCCGACAGATGCGGAGTCTGTTCTCAGCGGTGTGTAGTCTAGATGCCACAATGGCTGTGTGGGACATCTACTTCCAAGAGAGAGACCCGTTCTTCATCCTCTTCCTTGCTCTAGTCATTTTAGTCAATGCAAGGTGAGTTATCTCTGGCAGAAGATTTTGCGGGGATTTAGAGTTGTGGATGTGGATGCGGATCAGTTTTTGAAGCTCTTTTTCTTTCCCTCATTCTCTCTCTCTCTCAATTTTTTTGTGTGAATATTTTGTCACCTCTTGATTTCATCTTACTTGAATTTGTAATTTTTTATGCCTATTTTTATCCTCCCCTTCATTCATCCTGTCTCTCCTGTTTATTGTTTTGCTCCCAGCCTTCTTCCAGTTGTCATACTTAAACCCAAACGTTACCTCTTCAGGGATCAGGTTCTGGAGATGAAAACCGACACCCGTGACCAGATCATAGCCATGCTATGTGGCATCCCCGGTGGACTCAGTGTTGACGACGTATCTGACTTTTGCTCCTTGGCCAGATATTACATTATTAAGACTCCACACACCTTCAGAAAAGTGAGTAGTTGAAGTATGAGTAGAAAAGGGCTCTTTGAGAATTTAGTGTGATAGTAAGTGCTTGTTTGATATTACTTTTTTTTTTTTTATGTGAGGAAATGAAATCTTATTGTGTTTTCCTGTCACTAGACATACATGCTAGTCTTAAATTGCTAGCTTAAAAAAGTGCTTGTTGTTCCCTTCTCTCTTCAGGATTTCACAACAGCAATATTTGGCTCTGTGTACATGGGCCATGGGGAAGTGTGCAATAGAGTGGGCGATCTCCCCCTCTCGCAGGCGCTATGCTTACCAGTCAGTGCTGAGGAGATCATCGACACTTGTGATATGTTGCAAGTAGCTGGTGACGACATTGAACAGGTAACTTTTTTATTTCTTTCTCCCCATTAGTTTTTTTCAAGAAATTTATATGATTTGCAGTTTGAGTATATGTATTTTTTGTTTTTGAAGATTTGTTGTAACTTTGATTTTATTTATTTGTTTAGTAGCATGGAAGTATAGGAATTGTTTTCAGTGACAACACATTTGATATTTATTGATATTCTTCATCAGGTGCGATTCTTCTTGGTAGACTGTCGGCCGTCAGACCAATACAATGCCGGCCATCTCCCAAATGCCTTTCACCTTGACTCTAGCCTGGTATGTATTCAACAGGAAATTCAGTATGGGTACCATGAATTTCAGTACAAAAAATTACTCCATTAAGTCTAGTTTTGTGTACAGTTGTTTTTTTTCCCATTGGCACCAGGTGATGTGACATGTCATAGGAATATTTCACTCCTGTTTGATAATGTCCTATCACATCTTGATCTTTCCCTTAAAAAAATATGTTTTAAATCTTTACATATGTAAATACTCATAGGAGTTGTATAGACACATTTTTCTTCACTTGTGAATATGATATAAACAAATATGAAAACCTCCCACTACCACCCTGTTGTATTGGGCGGCTAAAATTGGCTCTCAGAGGTGCATCACAGCATTGCACCAGACAGATGAAACGGGAAAGATCTTGCACCAAGTCATTGTTTTCTAGTTAGCATAGCCAGCAAGTGGAGCTTCCTGGGAGCAACATAGCAAGCATGTACAGCTTCCCGCTGGCAATATAGAAAGCACGTTCAACTTCTCACTGAGAGTTTCTCATGGCTCGAGGCTAGGCCTCTTTGAGCAATTTTCACCAGCCCTATTCTACAGTGTGATAGAAGAGCTTAGTCAATAAATGTGTATGTACAAATGAAACTACAATGCTTATATACCAGTGTAACAATGTGCAATGTGTAAATATGGGGAAAGTCCTTGATGTGATAGTACGTCATCCTTTCTGTTGTGAAAAAATATGATGATGTGATCTCATGTTAGCCAGTGTGAATAGGTTAAATTGATTGGTATTACTGTTAATTATCATTATTGTCACAATTTTGAGCAATTTGCAATAATTTCCATATATAACATGGTTTATGGATTTAGAAGTATTTTGAAGTCTTTTTGTTGTGTGTTGAATGAATCAAATTTACATAAATACTCTTTCCTTTGCTTTAAAGAGTCTGGTTATTCTTATACATAATTTTGTTGCCAAAAATGTACAGTTCATAGTCACATGCAAGTTAATAAAGAAGCATTGAAAATAGGCCTATTCCTGTAGAGCCCAGATAAATTTCTCTGAATTCAAATAAAAAAATTATTGTGGCATAATTTTGGAAGACAAGTGTTATTAAATTTTATGTATTGTTGATTTCTATAGGACCAGCAAATCACATCTGAAACTAAAGGACAATATTATGAAATGCTAATGCCACTTCCAGATGCTCCAGCACCCTGCATCCTTCCAAACTGCCGTCCAGGGCCTCTTTATGGCCCAGCGTCAGGCCGTAGCCTCGGAGACCCCTGGCTGTGGCCAACACCTCTGTTTCATTGGCTCAGGGCGCGAACAGGAGGACCAGTATGTGCACATGGTTGTAGCTTCCTTCCTACAGCGCAATAGCCAGTATGTCAGCCTGGCCAAGGGAGGATACCATGGTGAGGGGTAGTGTGTTTTAGGTGATGCCTTATGACTAGGTGGTCAGGATTCAGGGGAAGCAAGAAAAGAAGATAGAGGGAAAGAAAGAAATAGACATAACTTTTATCTAATTATTTAGATATGAATTTATTTATGCTACCAATATCAGTCACCAAATGTATCTGATGCAATCTTATCTTAAAACAAACAATTAACAGAACTTATCAAGGACCAGTGGCAGCATTCCCCGTCCACTTCTGTAGCTAGACGAAAGCCTGACTAAACATTTTCTCTCCCTTCATTCAAACTGACTAAACATTACTCTTCCCCATCATTCATTCCCCAAAAGCCATCCATGACCTGCTTGTCCACAACATCAACGAGAGCTTGGCAGACCACGACTCCAAACGGTGCTTGGTCTGCGCGCCCGATAGCCAATCCCACTCCTCAGAACCTGCCGACCAAGAAGACTTTACCATCACCACCAAACCCCAGCCGTCACTCATGAACAAGTTTTCATCCCTGTCATCAGTCTTCAAGATGAGGGTGAGTATCTCTAGACTTGTCAGCTTGGGCTCATTTTTTACTTCATGGTATTTGTAACTGGGAATAGTAGCTCATGTGTATGCCTGTATATGAGTAGTAGCTTTCTGTATCTGCATTGATGTCCATAGGTAAATGTGATCATCATATCAGCATTATCATCATCATAATTACTTATGTCATGAATTTGTACATATTTTTTCAGTGTATATTTTCCAAGATTATTCCCCTTATATAATTCATATTAATCATAGTTTAAGAGAAATTTTCACTGCATGATTTGCAACAGGAAACAGCACTTTGATTATATCTCAGGTCAGAATGATATTATATTTTTATATGGGTATGATTTCATTTTGTTACATGTTCTGCCAGATTTATTATGATCTTTATATTGTTTTAATGTTTGCAAATTACTTGATATGTTAGATGTGTCACAAAATGTACTTTGTTCCTTCTCCATCTCTGTCTGCTTTTCTTTCTATGCTTTCCTTGATTTGATTATGTTGAAGGAAAGAAAGGGATTAAAGATAATAAGGATGATAAAATGTGGAGTAGAGTTTGATATTGTCTGAAGATAGTTATACTTATATCCATTCAAGTCTTTATAATGGAAACTATTTTTTTTGTGAGTGTGTTTTACCTGATGTTGTAGTAACAAACTACCCACTGATGATATATATATTTTTGGAAAATTTTGTTAGTTGACCCAGTTGATCCTACGCTCCTGTTTCCGTGTACCAGCCGTCTCCTCTCCACCATGCGACCTCGTCTTCCTCACCTTTTCCTGCCCTGGTAATGTTACTTGTGCCTGTGTACTCTTTTGTGATGTCGTGTCCTGTATTATGTCTATTCCGGTAATAAACCGCATGTTCTGTTCTGGTGCTTTTTCTGATTGACCTGGCTGCACTGATCCTCTCTCTCCACGGAGTAAACGGACCTGTGACAATATATATACATATATATACATATATATACATATATATATATATATATTTATATACACACACACACACACACATACACACAGGTTCTCTTTCTCTTTATATGCATATTATGTTGATATAAGTAATGAATTCATACAGCCTAAGACTTGATTTAATCTATTAGGAATTAGAAGTTTTAAGAATTTAGCGTATCTATAATTTGTGTTCGAACATACAAAGTATTTATTCCCTTATTCATAGATGTTCATATAATTTACTCAGATTTGTCTAACATAGGAGGGAACGAAAGAGTATATAGAGTTACATTACTAGTATATACAGGTTCTGTGTTAGTGTTGCTTGAAAGTGAAAGTGTAATCCAAACAGTCAGTAGAAGCAGCTAGGTGGATTTAGTGGTTTGCATCCAAAAATAGTGACAAATTCACATTATTACAGATGATGGTTGAAGGAAACTGAGACTTAGCAAATTTAGAAAATGCACATTTACCCCAAAACTTCCACTAGTAAAACTCTTTTATCTTTATGAATTTATTGTTATTTTTTATTGTATCTACGACTGATTTTTCTCTGAACCCATGCAGTCACCACCAGCAGTGGTAGAGAAGCTTACCTCATTTGTTGGTAAACCTGGTATCAACTCAGAACTTAGAGGGAAATTTTCTGGCTTTGTTGCAAAGTCCACAGCCAGTACTGTGAAGTTGAAGGAGTCGAACCCAGAGCAAAGCAATGCACAGACTTGCGGGGAGTCTTGTCAGGAGGAAGGTCCGAGTTCTGGGCAGGTGTGAAGCTGGAATATAAGTTTGCTGATCAATAAATCAAAGCAAAAATCCTCTGCATTTCCCCCTTTAAAAAAAAAAAAAAGTTTTTTTGTTTGTATTTTTTCTTTGCTGTCTCTTTACTTTGTGTTTTGTATGTCTTGTGCAAGTTTGCCTTTTTTCTTTGACATAAGGTAGTGCCAGTAATGGAAGAATACTGTTGCTTTTGTTTTTTTTATTTTACTCAAGTATTTATGTTCATATGTATAATAATAACTTGGTGCATTGTCTGTCTTGTCTTGTAACTCTTAACATATTAATGTATTATTTAGAAAGGGGTGAACTGTTTAAAATGTTAAGGTTGCAGTTTTTTATGATATTAACCCATTCACGCCGGGGCAGTTCCGGCTTTGCGCGGTCGCAATACCGGGGTTCTCGAACGCATAAGCCTAACGCCTCGAGATTCTCGGGCGCACAAGCCGGTGAAAATAATTTGGATACCTGGCAGACCTAGGTGGATTATCAAAAGGTAGTCAAAAAATGAGATAGTGAAAATTACTTGTGAACTGCCTTTAGGAGCAGATGAATCAGGGACTTCCGTAACTGTGAGAAACAGTTGATAGAACTAATATTATGTGCTTTACAATTCTTTTTTCTTTTCAAAAAATGTCTAACTACAAACATCACAATGAATGCCCTTGTCTTTTATTTATTTTGTGGTTCTGCTACTCTTAATTGGTACTGTTTGGATACTGGTTGATCATTGTATGGTAGAACAACCCTTAACCCATTCACGCCGGGGCAGTTCCGGCTTTGCGCGGTCGCAATACCGGGGTTCTCGAACGCATAAGCCTAACGCCTCGAGATTCTCGGGCGCACAAGCCGCAAGCCTCGGTTGCCCGCTCGCTCTACCCGAGCGCGCGGCTTCCCCTCATAGCGCGTCCAGGGCGTCTGACGCGAAAACCACAATACGTGCTATCACGTCAACCAGCGTGAATGGGTTAAGAATATTCTACTATTGACAATCATTTTAGCTTAAGAGTTAATGGCATTGTCTGTGGCATTCATAGTCTACACAAATTGTTAGATTTGTTCAGTAGCCGATATCTTCTCGTAGACTTCTGTTGGAATCCGAAACCGTTGCTTCCTCCTCCTCATGCCCACTTACTTTGTTCCCTTCTCCCTATCTCTTGCTTCCCCTCTCTCCTTCTACTTGCTCCCTCTATCTTTTTTCGTCCCCTTGCTTCTCCCTTTAGTTCTTTCCTTCATCTTCTCCTTCCTCCTCCACTTCCTTGACCCTTCTCTTCCTTGATCCTCTTCCTCCTTCCCTTTGTTGTTGTTATTATTGTTGTTGTTGTTGTTGTTGTTTTTATTGATTTTGATGTTAATGTTGTTATTCTCTTTCTTATTTTCCTTATTCTTGTCCTTCTTCTCCTTCTCCCTTTTCTCCTTCACCTTCTCCTTTATTTCCTTCTCCTTCTCCTTCTCCTTCTCCTCCTTTTTGCTCCTTCTGCTGCTGCTCCTCCTCCTCCTCCTCCTCCTCCTCCTCCTCCTCCTCCTTCTCCTCCTCCTCCTCCTCCTTCTCCTTCTCCTCCTCCTCCTCCTCCTCCTCCTCCTCCTCCTCCTCCTCCTCCTCCTCCTCCTCCTCCTCCTCCCTCCTCCTCCTCCTCCTCCTCCTCCTTCTCCTCTCCTCCTCCTCCTCCTCTCCTCCTCCTTCTCCTCTCCTCCTCCTTCTCCTCTCCTCCTCCTTCTCCTCTCCTCCTCCTTCTCCTCTCCTCCTCCTTCTCCTCTCCTCCTCCTCCTCCTCCTCCTCCTCCTCCTCCTCTCCTCCTCCTCCTCCTCCTCCTCCTCCTCCTCTCCTCCTCCTCCTCCTCCTCCTCCTCCTCCTCCTCCTCCTCCTCCTCCTCCTCCTCCTCCTCCTCCTCCTCCTCCTCCTCTCCTCCTCCTCCTCCTCCTCCTCCTCCTCCTCCTCCTCCTCCTCCTCCTCTCCTCCTCCACC
>BOPN01003277.1:99694-102194 GCA_017312705.2 Penaeus japonicus | reverse complement strand
TATAGTTATTACTAAACAGAAGTAAGACTGAGAGAGTTTGTTAAAATAAAAAGACAGAGAGAGTATTTTAAACAAAAGAAAGAATGAACAGAGAGAAGGTAAGAGCTTGTGTGTGTTAGTGTAAGTCATCGAAAGTCAAGCAGTATGAACAAATAACACATGTACTATACCAAAAATTTGAATTGCAAGTTGTGCACTGTTGCTATGCACATGGTAGTCATTAATCCTATTATAATTTCCTTCCAGTCACCTTCTGCTTACGGATACACTCCTGTTCGTCATCCGTGAATCCGAAACCAAGTCAGGAGAGGGCCATGTCACGGCACGAAGAACCTTGGCCTCCATTGTCAAGATAACATCCAAGAAGAGACACCCTGACCTAATCACCTTCAAGTATGGCACAACCTCACCTGATGGAGAGGTCACCGTGTCAGATATGGACAGGTATGTCTCGGGTTCCTTTGGGTGCTCTAAAAAGACTCAAATTAAATTTGTTTAGGCATTTACTTTTGTAAAAGAATAGCTTCAGGTAGCCTGCTGTATTTACTTCTCCCTAAAACTTGATTTTAATGCACCAAGGATCTAGGGAATATAGTCCTGGAATGAATTTATTAAACTTGGGAGTATGAAGATACAGAGAATGTAAATTCATTAACCACATTCTACGTAAGTTTAAAACAAAGTTTTTTAGCATGTAATATACACCATTTTTAAGTAGTTCATTTATGAATAATTTTTTGTTTGTTGACATTTTTTTCTTCAAATTTCATAATTTCTCAGCACATATAAAGAACCAAATTAATATTGGTAAATTGATTATTTATGTTCAAAGTTATGAATACAAGTAATATATAAATATCTCTTCTAAGTCACTGACAGTATTGAGACACTAATGATAATTACACAACATCTTTGGCTCAGGTTCCTCATCCCGAAGGCCAGCGAAGCTACAAAGATTATTAAGGAACAGATAATGAAACAGATGGACTCAGCCAAGTCGTAGTATGCAGAAGCAGCAGCACAACAGCAGCAACAGTAAGCGCTGTCTGTTGCTCATGGTTGGGCCCCATCCCTGTTCAACTTGTGTGTCTGCCCGTCTGCCTGCGTCTGTCTGCGTGGCAGTTGGGACACTTGGTAGGTCCACCACGTCAAAGGGTAAATGATTACAGATGTCGAGAGAGATTCTTTGTTTCGGTGTAAATAGTCTTTTGCTGATGATATTTTTTTGTATGATTATTTCCCCTGCCCCGTCCCCAACCTCTTTTATTTTCAATTAGGTATGGAATTAAATAAACCACTTAAACATATTGTTTAAGGGGGAAATAAACTGTTAGAGAACAAATTGAAAAAGACCTATAGAGTTAGTTAGACATTGCAGTTAGACATATTTTATTTTATTTTTTTCCGGTTAAATTGTAAATGTTTTGTGCTTGAGTAACTATGGGTGAACTGTAAGCCAAGGAGAGTCATGTTCTATTTGTCACAGGCATTTTGTGAGGAAAGGATGAATAAAATAGATGTATTAATATATCCAAATGGTTAAAAAAAAGTCTGTCTGTGATCTAATTTGCTATTTTAATGTGCTGCTTATAGATATTTAAAGAATGTTAAATATATGGAGAGATGATATGAATGCTCTTTTATTTTTTTTGTTCATATGAAGTGAAATTGTTTTTTTGAAAGAGTTGTGATAAAAGAGAGAGAGAGTTTTTAATTTTATTCTTCATTGGTGTTTACATCGAGTCATTAATGATATAGTAGTTATTATGATTATTAACCTGTCCATTATCATATCCTTTTCAAATATAGCTGATATCTTTATAATGAGGTTTTATTTTCCATTTTAGTATGGTATATTTTTTTTCATTTTATTTACTCTTATATGCATATTTGTCTTATTTACCTCAGTGAAACTTTCATTGGATACCTGATTAGTTCTAACTTTTCAAGATTATTTATTTATTTATTTTTATCTATTATTACCTTTTACTTGTTTTTTTTAAATCATGAGTATTGATGGCATAAAACATCAATTTGCAAAAACTATTGCATAAATTGAATATCCTTAGGTTGATAATGCTTTGGTTGCGTGGCTGTTTCAGTTTCTGATATTATGAAGATTCTATAATGTCCAAAGTTATTTATTTATTTATTTTTTTATTCTTGTTTTATATTTTTTGCAAGTGCTTTCTATTTTCTTTGTTGCTCTGTATATGTTTATTAGTATATTTATTTATTTAATTGTTCACTTTACTTTGTTTCCTTTGTTTTCTGTCTTCCTCTTTTATGTTGTTCCAGATTGCCATACATTGCAGTGTTCTGCAAAATAGGTAATACTGTAACACTGAATTCAATATAAGTAATGCTGTAAAATTACCTGCAATATAAGTAAAAAAGGTGACTGCAATATAACGGTGTAAAAACTGACTGTAATATAAGTAAAGTAACAAAACTGACTTGTCTTTGAAAAAATAGCATTAAAGAAGGAGGAAAAAACAAA
>BOPN01003277.1:72194-77194 GCA_017312705.2 Penaeus japonicus | reverse complement strand
TACTTCTATTCATTCTACGGCTATAGATGAGAATAGGAAAACGAAGAGAGAGAAAAAGAAATACGGTAAAAAGAAAGACAGAAATATGAACGCATCTGAGCATCTCATAAGGAAAGCACACGGAAGTCAATCATCATTTTATTGTGCTCACACTAATAACATAAATAACATTAGAGTGAAATACGTTTACGTATGTACACCTCAACGAAGACGGGAAACAAGGCAAGATCTGCTCATTTTTCTTCATGTGTTGTCCACATTCCTAAGTTTTCCCAGCATTATATATGTAGTAAAAATAAATACAGAGAATTCTTGAAATCAGTATCTTCATATCATACAACTATGGGCTGTGTGATATACATTTTCCACTGTAGTTTTTTTTTTTTAGATAATGTACAGGATAATATAATATCAGCAGAGATGCAGAAATCTTGCAGAGGACAGTGCAGAGTATCATGGCATCAGTCATAGACAGCATGGCAATCTGCAGGGAAAAGAGAGCTTATTTTAGAGCGTTGTTTATTAAAAAAAAAAGCTTATGCTATTTTAGAGCGTTGTTTATTAAAAAAAAAAAAGCTTATGCTATTTTAGAGCGTTGTTTATGCATCGATCTATTCATCTTTCCCCCCTTTTTTCATGGTAATATAAAGATGAATTAATAGTAAATCAGAAATATGATTAGGTATATACCTTAATTAGGCTATGACACCAGATTATACAGAGTAATGACGGATCAATCAACGGGACTTGCCCCTCAATTACCCTACAGACTTTTGAGTTCATTAAGATGTAAAAAAAACAAAAAACAACAACACAAACCGCCACTTGCTTCCATCGACAGCTCTCATCACCGAGGCAAACAATAAACTGATAGAAGTATGGTTTTAATCGTTCCCTGATATGAATATCCTCTAAATTCTATATATTTTCCCTTATGGCTCCATATGAAAATTTCCTAGATCAACCGGTAATAAAGAACGAATTAATATACAGATACAGACAGACACCAAACAAGATTCAAAACGTTTCAAAAAGCAGAAGCAGAGTGAGCATTCCAATATAAGGGTAAAAAAAAACCGCTTTAAAAGATTCACGCACAAATAATGACACTTTGATGTTTTGAAACCAGCACAGATCGGTGACTTTAATGTTAGATGAAGCAGGCTTATATTAAATAATCTACTGTATCTAAAGAGGAGGGTCACGTTACAGATAAGAAAAGTCTATGTATGACCTGAAGTGAAAAGAACAGCTATTGAATTTTGTAAGAGTTTAACAAAGTAAACATTCATAGGAAATATCATCAGATATCTAAATCGATATAAACCTTCAGTCGGTATATATTTTCATACAATTATAATAGATTTGGAAATTTACCATATATGAAAATATATAACTCACGCACACATACACACATACATTTTTAAATATACACACACACACACACACTCACACACACACACACACACACACACACATATATATATATATATATATATATATATATATATATATATATATATATATATATATATACATATAGATACATATATGTCTAAGCTACACCTCTGCAGCGGCCACGCAAGCAAGCCCTCCACCGGCAGCCCCGACGGACACCCTCCACACCAACCAACCCAGGTCATTCTCGGTCGAGCTTCGCGATCGGGGGCCGGCCAGGGGCATCGGAAAAGGGCCTTCCTATTTCCCGGGATTCATTCCACTCTCGATGAAGTGGGAGTCCTCGCCGTTGCCGCCGACGTCGCCGTCAGAGCAGGAGCGGTCGCCGAGGTTAAAGCAGAAGCTGCGGCACTGCCTGCTGGAATTGCCGGCGCAGAACGAGCGGATCGCGCGGCGGGACACGCGCAGCTCGCCGAAGTCCATGTCGGCCTCGTGGGCTTTGGCGAGCATCTGCAGCTCGTGCTCGAGGCTGCGGAGGCGGAGGCTGCTCGGTTAGACTGGCTGTAGGGGAAGGTTACTCGGGGGAGCGGGGGGAGGGGGGGTTAATGGGGGACAGGGGAGGGGAAGGTTACCAGGAAGAGCGGGGAGGGAAGGTTACTAAGGAGAGTGGGGAGGGGAATGTTACCAGGAAGAGCAAGGAGGGGAAGGTTGAAGAACGGGGGGGGTGAGGCTACCAGAAAGAGCGGGGAGCTTACTGGGGAGAACGGGGAGGGGAAGGCTATCAGGAAGAGCAGGAAGGGGAGGGTTAACAGGAAGAGCAGGGACCTTACTGGGGAGAGCGGGGAGGGGAAGCTAACTGGGGAGAGCGGGGAGGGGAGAGTTACAAGGAAGAGCGAGTTGGTAACTGGGGAACGCGGGGAGGGAAAGGTTGCCAAGAAGAACGGGGAGGCTACTGGGGAGAGCGGGGGAGGTTACTGGGGGAATCGCGATCACCAGGAAGACCGGAGAGGTTACTGGCGAGAGCGGGGGAGAGATCTTAAGGAAAATCTCATATTAAGAGGGAGTAAAGGGAGTAAAGGGAGAACAGGGAAGATCAGGGGAGGTCGGGAGAGTGAGAGAGATGAAGCGAGATATCCTAAGAGTGGAGAGATCAGCAGGGGGGTGACTATCACTAGGATAATAACGCAGGCGAAACGGGAAGGTAAGAGTAAGCAGAGGGTGATTAAAGAGGCAGGGGAGATTATGGGCAGCGTCAGATCAGCTCGAGGGGGAGAAAAGGCGATAGTGAGAAATTACCTCGCTAATTCGCAAAGATGGGAGGCGAAGATGCGCCAGAGAAGGCGTATGTGATAAAGCAGACGCAAAGGAAGATGCAGTGATAACCAAAGTGAGGTGGTAAGACACCGAATCTTTGAGAGAAGCAAACATATACAAAAAATAATATATAAAAAAGGCATGTCTGATAATGAAAAGGAAATTGTTACTTCCAAATATTATCGGCTACATGTTTCAGGAAAAGATTTTTACAAGACGGACAGGATAATGAGAAGAGTAAATGCCTTCACTTCGATAGAGCATTTTCCTCGTATCTCTGGAAAATAAATTTACAAGAAGACATGCAGGGAGATTTTCAATATGCAGTCACGGGAGAGAAGATAGAAGTACCCAGGCAAAAGCAAAATATTTCCAAGCATACTCATGGCGGAGGAATGGTGCCGGTTGTGACAAGCACTGAAAATGCATGAGCCTTTTGTATGTGTGTGTGTGTGTGTGTGTGTGTGTGTGTGTGTGTGTGTGTGTGTGTGTGTGTGTGTGTGTGTGTGTGTGTGTGTGTGTGTGTGTGTGTGTGTGTGTGTGTGTGTGTGTGTGTGTGTGTGTGTGCGTGTACATATGCGTGTTTGCACATACGTGTGCGTATATGAATGCGTACATGTTTCCATTACCCCTTTTGTATTTTGTGTACGCATGTCTTCCAAGAACCACGCACCATATCCTCGCCCACGAGCGTCCCACCACCAAAGCTCACCATGAAAGTCTACTGCTATCTCCATGCCCTCCAGAGCTTCATTGAGCTTCTTCGGAGAGCTCCAAAGAACCTGAGGCTTGGTACTCCCCAGAGGCGACTTCGGCAGCCCTCCTCCTGCGGCCGGGAGAGGACAGGGAGTCCCAGTAGCTCTTCTCGGCCATGGCTCCTACAAGGTCCTTGTAGTCACAGCCGTGGGAGAGGCCGGCGTTGATGTAGCAGGTGCGTTTCCTGAAGGGCTCAAGGGTTAGACGAGTCCCGCCACCGAGGCTTCTACAGCTACATATAAGCTCTACTCTACGGCGAGATGCCAATGCATGAAACGAAGCCACAAGAACAAGTTTCATTTCATCTTTAAAAAAAGGAAATTGAAAAAAAAAATCAGACAAGGAGTCTAATCTCACTCGAAACGTGACTGATTTCGCGTTCTCCTTATTATTGTGGCTGCGTTTCGTTTCGCTTTTTTTTCTTTCTTTTTTTTTTGTACACATGTTACTGTGCTACGCTTCCTGTGCTATGCGTGAAGCTGTGATAGCAATAGTGAGAGCTTTGGGTGAGTATAGAGGAGGAACAACATCTATAGGGGTCGGAATGCGAAAATTGCATTTCTAAATCAAATGCAAAGTTTAAGTAGTAAAATGATTGTTAGATTAATGATTTGTTAGATTAATGATTTTATATTTTACATCATGATTATAATTTCATTAATTCATTTCCTAAAATTACAATTATTCCAAATACAGTGGGCATCTTTATGAAAGCCAAAAACAAAAAAAAGCAACAACAAATCTAAATGGTAATACTAATAACATAATTAATGATGTTGCTGATAATGATGAGTACGATGATCATCATGTTGAGGATGATAATGATGATGATAGTGATGATGATGATGAGAATGAAAGTGATGATGATGATGATGATAATGATGGTAAAGATAACAATAACAATAATGATGATTCTCAATATAATAATGATGATGATGATAATAGATTAATAATTATAATAGTTATACTAAGAGTGATAACAATAATGCTAATGCTAATGATAATAATAAGAACAATGATATTAATAAAAATAACAAGAATAATCATGATAAGAATAGTAATAATAATCTCATGTGTTGATTATGATGAAAAAGAAGATAACAATAATAATAAAAATGATGATAACAATTTTTTTTCTAAAATGATGATGATTTAAATGATGACAAAATGGTAAAAAAAACCGCGAAAGACTATAATAAAATGGACAGCCAGAAAAGAAGCAACAAAACCTACCGGATTCTGGTTGGGTCTTCAACCACTGCTGGGATTTCCTGGCCAGCCTCAGCCGCGTGCAAGTTGTTGATCAGACGTCTAATGAGCAGGAATTCACGCAGCCTCTCTGGCACGGTAGAGAGATCGCTGTGGAAGAGAGAAGGATTTCATGAATATGGTTTGTGGTTGTGCTGTGTTGTGCTGTGGCGTGGGAGGTACTTTCTGAGTTGGTTCGAGAGACCGCTGTGGAAGAGAGAAGGATTTCATGAATATGGTTTGTGGTTGTGCTGTGTTGTGCTGTGGCGTGGGAGGTACTGTCT
>BOPN01003277.1:62194-64694 GCA_017312705.2 Penaeus japonicus | reverse complement strand
GTGTCCCTCCGATTACATTTTATTCGCAACGAAGATTTAGTGCCTACGGAATAAAAAAAAAAAAAAAAAGGTACAATTAAGCCAATCCATTGCATTAATGGTTGTAGCGTTAAACTTTGCATTTTTGTATTGATGTCTTCGAAATAGTAAGCAGTTCTCTGTTGTATGGCACTAAAAACTGAAAACAGGAAAATTCAATTCGTCCTTCTGTCAAATGAAAAAAAGAGACACTTTTCTTGCAATTGGATTTTGGTGATTGAAAGCACATTAAAAGGCCTTAGCAATGAGATGAGGTAACGGCTTTTGCAACAATCACTATGAGGAATACCTTATTATCATTGTTGATGTTATCTATTATCAATATGTTTTTGATATTCTTCCCAGTTGTATTGCAATCCTTACTATTATTACTTCCCTCACAAATATTAATAGTGTTATCATTGTTATAGTTGTTATTGGCAATATTATCCTCATCTCTATTACTGGTACTATTGTTATAGTATTATTAATATTATTATGATAGTTATTATCATTATTTCCCTTATTATCAACATCATTAATTATGAGTTGTTAATATCATCATCTTAATAATTCAATAATATAAAACTATGTAATGAAAGTATGTATATGTACTATTTTTCCATTCATGGATTAGTTAAATAAATTGGCATTATTGCCTTTGTCACTCTCTTCTCTAACTCCCCTTTTGTTTCTTTTCTTATCAGTTTTTGTTTCCCTCTTTCTACCTTCTCTTTGAATCTCTGTGTATTTACACGTCTCTCTGCCCAAATTAATTAAAGCATGTATGTATTGTATCTATCTTTCTTTATATGATAATCTTCCATTCTTTCTCTTCTCCTTTTACTCTAACGCATTCTCTTCTCCCTTTCCCTGTCTCCTTTTCACTCTTATTCTTTGTTTCCTTCTTCCTTGCCCTTTCACCACACTACTTCCTTGTTCATGTCTCACTGTACACTAAACAAGGGGGAAAAAAAATATTACAACAATCTTTTGTTTTCCTGTTTTCCCTTCGTTATTTTGAATATAAGTAGTTCAGCATGAATCCTTCGCATCCGTGTTTCCTGTTGTTCTTATCCGTTACGCAAACAGAGCAGGTCACCGGCAAAGGGAAGTATAACTCTATTATCCGGGAGACGCGTGCACGGAAGAAGGGAGAATCAAGAGAAGAGGCAGAAAAGGGATAAATAGAGAGAGAGATAGAGATAGAGTGAGAGAGAGAGAGAGAGAGAGAGAGAGAGAGAGAGAGAGAGAGAGAGAGAGAGAGAGAGAGAGAGAGAGAGAGAGAGAGAGAGAGAGAGAGAGAGAGAGAGAGAGAGAGAGAGAGAGAGAGAGAGAGAGAGAGAGAGAGAGAGAGAGAGAGAGAGAGAGAGAGAGAGAGAGTTAGAGAGTGGGAGAGTGAGAGAGAGAGAGTGAGAGAGAAAGAGAGAGACAGACAGACAGAGAGAGAGAGAGAGAGAGAGAAAAAAAAAGAAACAGAGAGAGAGAGAAAGAGAGAGAAAGAGAAAGTAGAAATACAAAGAGGTAAGTCATTACCACGGAAACGAAGCAGTGATGCGAGACGGCAACACATAAGAGGGGGGAGGGTGGAAGGTGGATGGAACCGCGACTTACAATCTCTTTCTTAAGCTGGATAGAACAGCGTCTCGAGCTCTCTTGAAGACTATGGCGGCTGCTCATGATGCTTCTTCGGCCAACTTCAGACGTTGGCAAGCTGATTGAACTTACTGTGAGGTTCTTAATGCCCTTTGGAGACATTTAATAGGATGGAAGTCAATGGGACTATTACGACACACATTGCTTATGGAAATTATTATAATCGACTGTATTATTACAACCTTATAACGAAATGCTATAAATATGTTTATATCTAATTCTCTACGTGAACAAACATATCTAAGAAATGTTGAAATCACAAGAGCCATCTGTCAGTAGCACGATATTTGCCTCAGACATATGACGGTACTCCAGATATTACACGAGGCCACTTGAAAGCACACACACACTCACACACACTCCCTTACGCACAAACACATAAATCAGACTCTCTCTCTTTCTCTCTCACACACACAAATACACACACACACACAATTATTCAAAATAGACATTAGACTCACATATGCACACACACGCACAAACATTATCTACCAACCAATCCACCCACCCATCCACACACACACACACACACACACACACACACACACACACACACACACACACACACACCACACTTACACACACACTCTAAGTCACTCACCCACCCACCCACACACACAAAAAAAAATCTCATACACACATTATGAATAAGTTACCCTTGGAAAAGAAATGTGAAACAAAGATCCGTTTTCTATGGCTCGATACTTGTGGCCTTTTTCCGCGCAAGCGAGCGAAAGGTAATCAGAGGCGTAACGCAATAAAGTCCGTTAAGTAAGACCAGAAAGTGATGGTAATGTACACAATAGCGATCCTAGAACGGATTAGG
>BOPN01003277.1:54694-57194 GCA_017312705.2 Penaeus japonicus | reverse complement strand
AGCATATCAGGATGCTAGGGGCTTAAGAGATGAACAATCAGCTGTAAGTCTTACGTGAGACGATAGTGGGATGCTGATGCCTCGAATCGAAGGCTTGAGAAGCTAGCGTTGAGTGTATCGAGAGTTTATTTCATTTTTGAAGGGGAGGCGGGGGGGGGAGAGATTTGAGTGTGTGTGCGTGTGTCTGTTTTTGTTTGTGTGTGTGTGTGTGTGTGTGTGTGTGTGTGTGTTTGTTTGTTTGTGTGTGTGTGTGTCTGTTTTTGTTTGTGTGTGTGTGCGCGTGTCTGTGTGCATTTGGTTGTTGTATTTCTGTAGAGCTATATCATCATGACTGACATGACAGCCATGGGTTCAAAGAGAAATCCGCGTCATCTGACAACAAGACAGAAGAATTTTGGCCCGGAATAGCGTGGTTCTAAGCAAGGTCAGGTGGGTCAATTTAGATCAGCTGGAGAGAAAGGGGAGAAACGGCCCGGGTGTCTATCATCATCATAAGACTTGTCAACCTCTCCTTCTCTTTCAGTTCCACTTTTTTGGAGCTCTCTGATACTCTCCCTTATTCCCTCGCCGTTCTTTGACTGCATCTCAAATCATGGCATAAATTCAAATCTATTCATGGCCTTTTGGGCAAATTGGAAGAAGTACCGAAATCTCTATTTTTGGCAAAGGTGTTACTTACTCTCCGGGTTGGAAAAAGCAACAGTGCAGATTCCCGGGCTTGTTTTAGCACAGGGGAATACGGTGTTCAAAGTGTACCATGACGGCGATAGATTCATCTCTAGAATCCTTTATTAGTCAGAAAGGTCACTCTGCGAATAGCATCATGTATATAAGATTATTCACACCATGAAGCTCATCTCGGACGTGTAAGGTATAAGCCTCGACGTCACGTCAAATGGAGACAACAACAATAATGAGGCTTTTAGTACCGTAGGCCATTTTTTTGCTTACTAATAATCAATCGACAGGACGCATAAAGTCACACGACACGGACATAGAGGAGGGCCTCTTTCCCCTAGCTAGCGTTGGTGGTAATGCGATGAAATATTCCAAAGGGGAGCATGTATTCCCCCGTGACCGAGCTCTGGGCAGAGGGTGGAGGGTGGGTGTAACTTTTTCATGTTCGGTTTACCTCTGGAGACCACTTTTCGTAATAGTTTTCCTTGTACTTCTCTCTTTCTCTCTCTCTCTCTCTCTCTCTCTCTCTCTCTCTCTCTCTCTCTCTCTCTCTCTTCTCTCTCTCTTTCTCTCTCTCTCTTTCTCTTTGTCATTCTCCCTCTCTTTCTCTTTTTCACTTTCTCCCTCTCCCTCTTCCTCTCTCCCCTCTTTTCTCCCTCCCGACACTCCCCTCCCCCATTTCTCTACCTCCCCTCCTCGCCCCCGTTCCCTCTTTTTCCCTCCCACCTACCTTCCTCCCCTCCTTCCTCTCCTCCTCCCCTCCCCTCCCCCCTCCCTCTGCAACCTTTCCCTCACAGATGAATGAATATTGGTTAATTTATTCATGAGAATGGCTGCTCCTTCTTCTTTGACACTAAAACATCGCATAGAGTCGCGATCAATTGCGTCTGAGATCAATAAAAAAAAACAACTTTGTGTGATTTTCCACGCAGACACGGCAATGGGAGACAAAAGTGTGAGGGTATGAGGTTCGTTCGTTTGTGTGGGTATGGGGGTCTACGAGTGCAAGGATGGGATGACTTGAGGGTGTGAGGGAGTAAGGGTATCAGGGTGTGAAGCTGTGAGGGCATCGGTGTGTGTGTGTGTGAGTGCGAGGTGATGACGGTGTGAGGTGAGAGAGAGTGAGAATTGTGAGGTTATAATAAAGATGTAAATTTGTGAAGGTATGAGGATATGGGAGATGAAGATGTAAGAATGTGAAGATGTGAGAATATGATTGGAATATGAGACCATAAGGATGTTAGGAGTGTAAAGGTATCAGTTTGTAAGAGTATGAGAACATAAGAAGGTGAAGAAGAAAATGAGGTATTGAGATCCATGACGTAATGAGGGCAAGGATGAGCGAGAGAAAAAAAAATGTATCAAAGATCAAAGAACGCATAACGATGATAAAACGGATGACAACAATAATCATTACACAAGAAACCACCATGAGGATAGATGTATTATTAAAACGAGCAGGTGCGATCAAGTCATACGGTTTCATGATTAATGATTAATAATTCGGGAAGTCCAATCTCATGAGTGAGGATATTATTATTCGGCTTATTTGGCTTCCTTTCTCTTTCTCAAGATGTGAATGCCAGATTTGATTAGAAAAGCCAGATGTCAAGGGCTTGGATTTCGAGAGTTTTGCCACTCACGCGCACATGAAGTATTATGTGTGTGTGTGTGTGTGTGTGTGTGTGTGTGTGTGTGTGTGTGTGTGTGTGTGTGTGTGTGTGTATGTACGCATATGTGCATATGTTTGTGTGTGTGTGCGTGTACGCGTCTCTGTATATGTACATGTTTGTGTGTATGTGTACGCGTCTGTGTATATGTA
>BOPN01003277.1:51256-54594 GCA_017312705.2 Penaeus japonicus | reverse complement strand
ATATATATATATATATATATATATATGTGTGTGTGTGTGTGTGTGTGTCTGTGTATACATACTGTATATATATATACAAATATGTATATATGTATATATATATATATATATATATATATATATATATTTATAGGCATAAATATATGCATGTGTGTATATATGTACACATACATACATGAAATGTCTTGGTTTGCCTGACTAGTTTCTGAATAAGCAATGAATCATTCCCTTGCCGATGAGCCGGTCGAGTTAGCTATGAATAACAGATTAAATTATTAATGCCATTTGGACGAGTGAACAGATATAATGCCCAGAATCTGATAATAGAGCGAGAGAAGCATATGGTAAGTGAATAGTACCGTTATCACTTTCACCCTCCTTGTTCGTGGATTTATCGACAGCGGGGCTAAATTATTTTCTTAGTTGACTACATAATATCTATACTCTAGTTTATATTTTCGTGTTTTTTCTTCTTCTTAATCCGAATTCTATGCATCAAATATTCGCTGTCCATATACATATTCCCCGCGTTTCAGGGAGAGAAAAAAAGGGTCATAACCCCGCGGTCCCTGTTTTGTAATCTTGCGTGACACCTCCTCGGTTCTCGAGTCTTTAAGGTTTGGTAAACTTAATCAAAACTTTCTAGAGAAGACGCAAAAAGTTAGGGTCCTGCAGATTATTGATCGGTAGAAAAAGCCTAGATTTTTTTTCTAAAGTAAGACTGGAAAAAATTACGTATACGATAGGATTAGGGATTTGCTTCATAAGAAAACTTTCTTATACATACGTATGGATATATCATCCTGCATCTATACTTGTTTCTATCAAATTTGATATAATTAATGAACACACACACACATGTGTGTGTGTGTGTATATATATATATATATATATATATATATATATATATATATATATATATATATATATATATATATATATATATATATATATATATATGTGTGTGTGTGTGTGTGTGGGTGTGTGTGTGTATGTGTATATATATATATATATATATATATATATATATATATATATATATATATATATATATGTATATATATATATATATATATAAATGTGTGTGTATATGTGTATATGTATATATATATATATATGCACACACACACACACACACACACACACACACATATATATATACATATATATATATATATATATATATATATATATATATGTATATATATATGTATATATGTATATATATATATATATATGTATATATATGTATATATATATACATACACACATACAAATAAATATATAAATATATATATATACATACATATATATATATATATATATATATATATATATACATATGCACACATATAAGTATGTATATATATATATATATATATATATATATATATATATATATATATATATATATATATGTGTGTGTGTGTGTGTGTGTGTATGTGTGTGTGTTCGTGCGTGTTTGTATTCATGTAATCACAATCTTAAATGTGTCATATTAGGATGTAAACAGAATCAATGGCATTAATGTGCAACGTTTGAAGCCCTCAGGCTTATTTAAATTCCTCTTAGGTCTCGTACACAAGATCCGAAGTCTCGCAACTGTCTTAGAGAGTTCGAACGGCTGATATGAGCGAATTACAAACCAGAATATTCTGATTTTTCAACAAGAATTTTGAGACTTTATCGCTTGACTGTTTCGGAACTCGCTCGATTCTCTTAGAGACATGCTTTTGGTTGTGGGATCTTCGGCCATACACCTTCTCCTTTTATCATCGTTATGTTCATCGTATCGATATGACCGTCGTAAGGTGCGAAGGATCTCTTAATATTTGTACAATTACCTTCGTCAACCATCCCCTAGGCGAGGGACGTGGCAATCGTTCCAATAATAATTCGAAAACGCGGACGAACAATGCGATAAGCAACGTGACTCGGGATGCGACAGTGCGAAGACGACGGCAAACACCATGCAACGAAAATGCCTAGATATACGGTTATCTCTACCACCGAATATGGGAAACAATCGCCTGACAGTCTGGAAACAGATTTCACAAAAGCTGCTGCACAATTTATAGACAATGTCGCTGCGTCTCTAACTATCCTGGACTGGACTGGCGCTCGATTGTCTCGCAAAAGCCGAGACACACTGTCGGCCGACTGTCTAGACTTTGTATATAGGTCTGTGCGAGGCCTTAGAATCACCAGTTTGAACAGAACCTTATGGAATATTGAAGCTATTCTCTTTATGGATTTTTTTTTCTTTCTCGGGATGGCCAAGAAAACTGCTGAATAGCTATATTTCACTTTCCCTTACTTATCATCTGCTTGTTTCTTATTATTTTGAATTATTCGAGTAATTAATTTATATCTTCTATGGAATTCCTTAATGATAACTTAATTTCTTTTTAAAAATTACCATTAGTCTAATAGAGCAAATACAATTGTAATGAACATATCTTTATTTTTGATTGATCTAACTCTGAACTGACCATAATATATTGATGTATACGTCTTCAATTTAGATCATTCATCAGTAATTTATACACTTTCAACCTAATAACTGGCGATATGTACTGTTTCCTCAAAGCCAATATAAATGTATGTACATGTTGATATGAAAAGAAAACATCTACAAATATTCCCTGTCGTATAGGTAATCGTTCTCCTTTATCCTAAATAATATATATATATATATTTTTTTTTTCATTCTGATCGTATACTTTCAATACAACAATTCTCTTTTCCCTTCGGATCGTGCACTTGTCTTCTGTTTATATCTTAGTTATTAGCAATCTTAGCTGTTAGCTATTGATATACTTTGTTTTTATAATTTTCATGATATCATCACTATCTTATGCTATACGTATTATTGACATCATCATTAATGTCATCTTACTTGAAATTATAACTAAAAAGTCAGCCTCTGATCACTACCATTATCATCATTGGTATTACCGTTATTATTGTTACTATAGTATTAGTATTATCATTATCATAATCAATAGTAATAGGAGTACAATCATTATTACAATTTACCAAAGCATATCTCTTATCGAGAGCATTATCTCTTGATAACCTTTTCTTTCATCGTCATTATCCATGTTATTAAAATAATTTCCTTGAATTAAATTGCATGTCCAACTAAAATCTCTAAGGCAACCCCCCTTCGGCCCCTGAAGTAAACAAATACATCCCTAAGAATCTTTCAGAATCTTTCAAACACGCAGGATTTTAAATTTCTAAAAGTTCTTCTCCCTTCCTACGACTTCTTTCGGAAAGATTTGCACTTACCTAAGGGCTGGGGAAGGAATGTTTGGTACGATTTCCCTTCGAGA
>BOPN01003277.1:22500-27202 GCA_017312705.2 Penaeus japonicus | reverse complement strand
TGTGTGTGTCAGTGTGTGTGTATTTGTGTCAGTGTGTGTTTGTGTATCAGTGTGTGTCTGTGTGTGTATCTGTATGTGTGTGCATGTGTGCTAATGTGTGTGTGTGTGTGTGTGTGTGTGTGTGTGTGTGTGTGTGTGTGTGTGTGTGTGTGTGTGTGTGTGTGTGTGTGTGTGTGTGTGTGTGTGTGTGTGTGTGTGTGTGTGTGTGTGTGTGTGTGTGTCTTTATGTATTTGTGTGTTTGTATGTGTGTGTGTGTGTGCTTCCGATGCATGAAGATAAAAAAAAATACATAAACATAACCAGTCATCCATCACAAGCTAAGCTGCAAATATCAACGACACTCGCATTCATTAAAACACGATACTGAAATATGAGTCTTAAGTTCCCTACTGCATAAGGCTCAAAGATAAAAAAAAGGCCATAATAGAAGAAGGAATAAATAGATGAATAAATTAATAATTTATATATGTATATATATATATATATATATATATATATATATATATATATATATATATATATATATATATATATATATATATATGAATATACAGTTCATAAATGAATAGACAGAATTATCGAAATGATTATACCATAATAATAGATAACATACGTGTAATATGTAAATAACATAACCGTTGATTATTGCAATGGTAGAAATTCGTGATAGAAAAATACCCATGTAATGATATTTTTTTTAGTCTATATAAATGTAGAAAAAAAATAATAGAATTAAAGATATTCATATAAAAAACACAAAAATTAACGAACAGTATATCGATAGACAGATTGATAGATAAGAAATACATTGATTGATATATGAAAGATAAATGATAAACAATAGAAAATACACAAATGAATAAACGAATGAATTTATGAAAAATCTATAAGTATAGAACCAGAAAATAGAGATATAGATAGATAAAAATAAAAATTCAGATATAAAGATAAGACAAAGCATTGATTAAAAAAAAAAACTATAAATCATCATTCAAAATACCACAGCACAAAAACAAAAGAAAAGGAAAATATAGAACCAAAAATTTATAACAAAAATATACTCCTAAAAAAAGATGAAATAAACTGATAAAAACGTCACAGTAACGAGTCCCTGTTTCGAAGCCTCTAAGGAAATGGATCAGAGTGGTTCGATGGCTCAGCGAAAGTGATTCATAAAAGAGACCGCGCAAGAAACAGGGGGAAAGCCGTTTTAATTGCATCGGCCGATTATCGAAAATGAAAGTGTCCCTTGTGGCTAGAAGGAGGGAAGGGAGGGAGGGAGAGAAGGAGGGAGGGAGGGAGAGAGGGAGGGAAGGAGGGTGGAGGGAGGGAAGGAGGGAGAGAAGGAGAGAATGAGGGTGGAGGGGAAAAGGGGGAGGGCGGAGGAGAGGGTGGAAGGCAGAGGGAGGGAGGATCGAGGGCGGGTCAGGGGATAGTAGTGAAGAAAAGAGGGAGAGGAAGGGTGGGTGGGCGAGAGGGGAAGGAGAAAGGGGGATGTAGGTTGGGGAGAGAAGGGATGAAGGAAAGAGGAGAGGATGGAGGATAGAGGATAAGAGAGAGGGGATGGGAAGGAGAGGAGGTCGAGGGGGTGGGTAGGGAATGAGGGAGGAGTAAAAGGAAGGGACGGGGGGAAGAGGGAAATAACGAAGAAAGATGGAGAGAAGCAGAAAAGGTGAGAAAGAGAGACAGAAAATGAAAAAGAAAAAGAAAATAGCAAGAGAAAGATTTTTTTAACTGACAATCATACGGATAAGCTGGTGGATGTTTTTAAGTCGAAACTCCCTTGTATATCGAAGGGGAGTGACGCCCATATGCTAAAACAGTCACTTGAAGCCTTCATCAAGTGAATTCAATTCATTATGATAATGACCAGAACACGTTTCGGAGAGGGGAATATTTGAGGAGGAGGGGGGATAAAGGAGGAGAAGGGAAGGAAAAAGGGAAAGAGAGGGATAGGGAATGGAAACTGGGGACTGGAGGAAGGATGAAATAGGAGGGAGGGAGAGAGGGAGGGAGGGAGGTAGGGAGATATGAGATATGAGGTGGGACGAGGAATAGAAGGGAGAAACGGGTAAAGGAAGAAAAGGAGGGAAGAAAGGTGGAAAAAGAAGGGGACGACAAGGGAAAAGGAAAGAGAGGAACGAGCCAGAAAATAGGAGGAAGAGAGGCAGGGGAAAGAAAAGTAAAAACAGAGAAAAAATGAAAAAGAATGACAAGAACATGAGGGAAAACAGTAAAAGTAACAACTGGAACAAAGACAATAAGTAGACAATACAAAAGAGGAATAAAAAAAGGAAAGAAACACAACAAAGGAACAATATACCGTGACGTTTCGAGTCAATCCTCATCAGAAAAGAAAACCCTTTTTGTACACGCGTTCCTGAACTTCTGTTCTTGATCTTACTGTCGCTACAGATATGATATGTGTTTATATTATATCTTTTAATATAAAGCTTAGTCCCTCTCTCTATCTCTATCTCTTTATCTCTCTCTATCCTTCTCTCTATCTCTCTCTTTATCTCTTAATCACTCACGTTTTCTCTTCTTAACGAAAGGAGAGACAAAGAAAAAACACAACCCAATTTGTGTATGCTAGTTTAGGTACGACCAAACGTCCGAGTGAAAGCACGGCGGATTTCCTGTTGTAAGCACGACTACACTCGACCAGAAGGAACAATGAAACGCTTTTGAGCAATTTTGAACAATTTGCAATATGCAAACATGTATTCATAATGCAAGTATGTTGAGAGTATATTGAGTTTATCTTTAGCTAGTCATGTTTATGCAAGAGAACAAGTTTTATACCAATTGACATGAGAAAGATAAAGCGAAGGGGGCTGGAAGTCAACATCTGCAATAAGATGTCATCAGCAGCGAAACCAATAAGCGATTATCTTATTTTACATTTAATTTAGGTAATATGTAAATGGCTTTCTTGAGTTTTTTTTTTTTTTTTTTTTTTTTTTTTGTCATCAGAGAAGTCTTGATTTCGCTAATCTGATATTTCTTTGCACACGCTCTCACTTTCTTTCTCTTTCTCTCTCTCTCTCTCTCTCTCATCTAGCTATCTATCAATCAATCACAGTCTATCAATCTACCTGTCTATTTGTCCATTAACCCATTTACTGGTTATCTGTTTACAATCAAAAGGATGAGTGTAAACATCTTTACAACATGTGTCGCATTAGGTCTCGTTTTATGTTCTTCACTGACTGTAATGGAGCTCATATCACTTTTCTTTTTTCGAAGGACGTAACATTATGGCTGGCGAAAACACCCTGTTCACACACTCTTAATTTTTTAGAGGGAACTGTGACGCCATCCTGTAGAGGTTATGGAGGATGACGGCTTGGAGAGAGAGGGAGAGGGAGGGAGAAGAGAGGAGGGGAGAGGAGAGGGAGAAGGAGAGAGGGAAGGAGAGAAGGAGAGGGAGAGGGGGAGAGTGAGAGAGAGGGAGAGTAGAGGAGAGGAAAGAGTAAGAGAGAAAGAGAGAGAGAGAGAGAGAGTGAGAGAGAGAGAGAGAGAGAGGGAGAGTGGAGGAGAGGAAAGAGTAAGAGAGAAAGAGAGAGAAAGAGAAAGAAAAGAGAGAGAGAGAGAGAGGGAGAGTGGAGGAGAGGAAAGAGTAAGAGAGAAAGAGAGAGAAAGAGAAAGAAAAGAGAGAGAGAGAGAGGGAGATATAGTGAGAAGAATGATAAACCAAGAGAGTACAACGCATTTGTCACAAGTGTCCTTCCTAAATACAATATCTCGGCATCCGAATCATCGACTCTCCCATCACAAAGTCCACGTGGTCTTGAATAACCCACGTGAACAACGCCCGCTTCTTAAGGGATGACTGACAGTTTGGCACGTTGACAGCGACTTTTGACCGTGTCTTAATAATTTAAAAAAAAATCGTGTGCGTATGCTGTGTGTGTGTGTGTGTGTAATTGCGACGATGAACCTTTCAACCTTCCTTGATGAAAACCTTCCTTTTCCTTTTAGTTGCTTGATGTAACCAATTAATGAAAGCGACATAGGTGTTGTCATGCCTGTGTATGTCTCTGTTAGCATGCGTTTATCTGTATGCCCGTTTACACGCGTGTATGTGTGCCTCTATCCTCCGTGGCTATCACACCATCAATGCCACTGTTGAAATCTATTAAAAAACAGATACGAGAGTTATTTAGTTCATTCTGTAGCTGGGCACTTGAAGGTACGGTTCACTTTCGAACTAATCTTGGGCCTGATAATCTTTCATATTAGTCAGAAATTAAATCCTTCTTGTATCCGGAATCCGTGAAGCACCATCCCCCCTCCCCCACTCCCTCTTCCACACCCCATGCAAGGCAAAGTCTGATTGTTGCTAATAAAGGTGTATTCCTGTACACCCACTATATCCAAGGCACAATCTATTCTGCAACACACTACGCTCAGATATTTTTACATCCTCATATCCCTGCGAAGAAGCATTACCACTTCACAAACTTCCTCTATCTAATTCCCAGAACCGGAGTGTTGGTTAGCAGATTTACGCTTAAGAGTGCATGAGCATGTCCGCTAGTATAGCGAACCATGGCGAGCCTTTTGCCGCAAAATTCACCCCCATATATGTGTGTGTTGTTTGGGTGGCTGAGCTAATAGAGAAAATGAGAGCAAAGTCAACACAGAGGGCTGGCTGAAACGGGTCAGCGGGGGGGACAGAGAGAGACAAGGTCAATT
>BOPN01003277.1:0-2500 GCA_017312705.2 Penaeus japonicus | reverse complement strand
ATAAAAAAAATAAAATGAGAGATTAAAATTCATCAGTTAACCTAATGATCATATCAGGCTGTCATTGTACTGATAATTGTATATATGAATCCAACAAGCAAGTATTCACATATGTAATTGATAACTATCATGATTTTTATGTATTATAAAATACACTCAGGTAATTGTGTGTTTACTTTGTTGAAATGATGATCGTTGAAATAATTTTATAGAAAACGTATTAGATGCAGTGGAGACTATTGTATGATGTGAGATACTCTATTGATCTCTATTTAATTAATAACCTTAAGAAGATTATTCGCAAATTTTACACCTCGATTGACCATTGACTAAGAATAAATTCCTTGAGAGTATCAATGACTCTCAACTAAACAATTTGTACTCCTGAGCTTTACCTTTTGTTCTCGCACAACCTTACACGTCACAAAACCTTGAAATCATATCATGCAATCTTTACATGCATACAATTTAGTTTTCAATAACAATTATTTGCGTTATTCAATTCTTTTGATAATCGACATCATCCACTACAGTATGATAAGGCCACTGGCGCATTAACAGAATTCTACGCTTTTCAGAAATACGGATCAACAGAATTATACGCTTTTCAAAAGTACTTATTAAAGTGATTGTGTGTGAGTATTAAAAAAAACAACTTTAGAGAATGTATAACAGATATATCCAGTTCAAGGAATTGCAACAGCGTGATCATTATGCATCTCAGTCGATTTAAATTGAATTCGCTATGACGTTTTATTTTCATTATTCATTTACAACTTTTATGAAAACTTATTGAATATCAGAATTATGAGAAAAACAGGTTGAGAGGCAATGTAACTAATCATGTGCAGATAGCATATCAATTGCCTTCGGAATTGCATCAAACATACATTAAATCTGTAACATCAATGTGTCTGAACCGAGTTTCAAAAAGGGAATAATGATATGTTTGATAAAAAACAGTTAAAGAGAGGGATAGAAAGACAAATAAACTAAAGTCAGAGAAGCAATTTAACAAGTGGCGAAACAAAAAAAAACAAGGGAAACGGAGATGGACAGATACCACGAATCAGTAAAGTATTATATGACCATTCATTACTTTCCATTACCTTTTGTCCACGTATCTGTTATTTCAATCAATACATGCATTCTTTATCTTATGGCAGAAATACAGTTAGCCAAACTTTGAATACGCCATTCAAAACGGTACAAAATGCTTTCGTTTCCACGGACCTTTGTACCATATGACAAACAAAAAGTCGTAGAGACAAAGGATTTCTATTCAACGGAAGTTTTTTTATCAACAATGTTATTATAACTTGATTTTTTTAAAAGCCTTGTACACGGTGATAATAACTTGATTCCACTGGTTTAAAGTCGACAAAGGATTTCAATGCACGGCGTAAAATGGTACATTTAGGAAATAACAAAATAACAACAGCATTGAAGGAAAATGCATGTTTACTGTTTACTCAGAATACGAAGTTCCGGTTTCCTTTTCCGTTGAAATATACTTCATATGAATTATCTTCTTTATCTATGCTCTTACCTCTTGTGGTTGCGTGTTCTTACAAACTCATTAGCTGTTATAGCCGATGAAACGAAGCTATTATTAAAACCAGCCCTTTTAATTGGAGATCGCCTTAACGGAATATGTAATTAAGTTGTTTTTGAAAACAAAACTTTTTTTTCTCTCTCTCGTCTTGATTAAGCTCGAACTCAGCAAGATAATCTCTCAAACTTCATACCTTCGACCATGTATCCTGTATTGTGTTTCATAAGCATCTCATGAACGTTACAAGTGTGGTGGTGGGTGGTGGTGGTGTGTGTGTGTGTGTGTGTTTATGTATGGGTTTAAATTGTATATATATATGTATATATATATATATATATATATATATATATATATATATATATATATATGTATATATATGTGTGTGTGTGTGTGTGTATATGTATATATATATATATGTATGTATGTATATTTGTCGGTCGAAACTACGAATCTATTTTTTTGTGGACATTTGTGGACGAAACCATAAAATGAATGATAATGAGAAGAGAAGTGAATGTGTATAATTTCCGTATAAGTGTTTGTTTTTCATACCTTTGATACTCTATGCACAAAAGGATGCCTACAAAATGATGCCTCTTGAGCTTAATGTTACATACACACGCACACACACACACACACACGCACACACGCACATACACACACACACACACGCACATACACACATCTGACACGTGTAGGCTGAAGGAGAAGATTCCATAAATTAAATTTGAAGATGAAGTTGCTGGAATCCCTCCCCCTCTCCCTGCGTGACCTCTCTTGACCTACTTGGCACCCATGACTTGCTACGAAGGAAGGGATAGATAGGGGGATAAGAAGTGAGATATGTATATGTACATATATGTGTGTATATGTGTTTATGGATATTTATATATATGTATATATATATATGTATATATATATGCATATATATATACATACATATAC
>BOPN01003276.1:148276-150776 GCA_017312705.2 Penaeus japonicus | reverse complement strand
GCACTAAAAGGCATGCAAACAGGAAAAACACCAGGTGAAGATGGCATTAGTGTATATCTTATTCAAGATGCAGGAACGATTGCGGCAGTAAAACTGGCCAATCTTTTTAACAGAAGCTTAAGTAAAACTCTGAAATACTGGAAAAGTGCAATAATAATTTGAATACACAAAAAGGAGGACACAAAAGACTTAAAGAATTACCGACCTATAAGCCTCCTTTCAGTAATCTATAAACTGTTCACAAAAATCATCACAGCCCGTATCACCGATACATTAGATTCAAAACAACCCGGGGAACAGGCAGGGTTCCACAGCGGATTCTCAACTAGACTATATCCACACACTAGCTCAAATAAAAGAGAAAACAAACGAATATAGGAAGCCCCTGTGTATGGCATTCGTAGAGTATGAAAAGGCATTCGATTCGGTACAGATATCTGCAGTACTAGATACAATTCGTAAACAAGGAGTAGAGGAAATATATTGCAGATTATTAGAGGATATATATAGAGATGGTACAGCGACCATCAAAATCCACGCAGAAACCAATAAAATACCAATAAATAAGGATGTTAGGCAGGGCGACACCATCTCACCAAAGCTGTTTACAGTTTGCTTGGAGGAAGTATTCAAGAAGTTAGATTGGAAGGAGAAAGGGATTGAAATAGGGAATGAGCAATTAAGCAATATAAAATTTGCAGATGACATTGTTCTTTTCGGCGAGTCAGCAGATGAATTACAACAGTTACTAAGAGATTTGAATAGGGAAAGTCTGACGATTGGCCTTAAAATGAATATGAAAAAGACTAAAGACATGTTCAACAGTCGAACCCCAGTTAAACAAATATAAATACAGGGCGAGGTACTAGAAGCAGTGAACGAGTATGTATACCTTGGGCAACTCATCAAGACGAGTACATCCTACGAAGCCGAGATAAAACGGCGAATCAGGCGAGGTTGGAGTGCCTTCGGTACACATCGTAATATACTACGAGGTCGTCTGCCACTCTGTCTAAAGAGAAAGATTTTTTTACCCTTATGTCCTCCCCATCATGACATATGGGTCAGAAACATGGTAATAGTAACTGCTCAAAGAGGAATGGAAAGGCTTATGCTAGGAGTTAGCTTAAGAGACAAGAAATAAGCCACATGGATCAGGAAACAAACAAAAGTAAAGGATATACTCAAGAGCATTAAGAAGAAAAAGTGGCAGTGGGCTGGGCATATATATCGGAGACAGGACAACAGGTGGACAAAGAAAACAACAGAATGGGAAATACATGACACAATGAGACCAAGGGCAAGACCAATGACTAAATGGCGGGATGAAATAGTGAATTTCGCAGGAGTAAACTGGAATCAGAGGACACAAGACCGGAATGACTGGAAAAGATTGAGAGAGGCCTACATCCTACAGTGGAATGATAGGTTGATGATGATGATGATACACACATACATACTGCTTAGAGCATCAGACTGTGAAATGAGGAGGATCTGAGTCCATGCATTCGAATCCCGGCTGGTGAGTTGTTACCTCGGGCAAGGAACTTTACCTCGATTGCCTAATGGTGTATATACAATATGTGTTTTGTATATCCCACCAATATACAATTAGGGCCAGTAGGTGGGGTACCCGGCCATAACCCTCTTGAGAGGTCTACGTCCTGCAGTGGAATGATACAGGCTGTTGAAAAATAGATAATCATATATATATATATATATATATATATATATATATATATATATATATATATGTGTGTGTGTGTGTGTGTGTGTGTGTGTGTGTGTGTGTGTGTGTGTGTGTGTGTGTGTGTATGTATATATATACATAGTTACTGTGGCTACATTTATACTCAAATGTGATACTATATGTTCCTAATAATTATGATATGTACTAACTATAGGGCTATATATCAAATATATCAGTATCCCCTTATATCGTTTTCTGATGTACACCTCCTATTGGCAATCTGCATAACTAATCACATGAAAACGATTGGAAGCCATTTTGTGACTCAGAGAAGCCAAGTGAGGTGTCTGAGGTATTTATCTTATTCTATTTATGTAATCTTGCAATATGTGTTTATACTGGAATAAAGATTTGATAGATGATGATGTCAAGATATATTGTACTTGACTGATTATGTTATATGATATAAGATCAATATGTTAAACTTGTAGTAGAAAGGAATGCATCACATTTCAGTTTTACGGGAATAAACAATATGGATGAAGGGGAAAGAAGATTCAAGCTATACAGAAGAATCAATAAAACCCACAAAATTTCCACAAGATTTTCCCTGTACAACACACCAAAAGACTTGGCTCTCTGCAACAGTAAAACTCATGCCTCTTGGGTTCATTAAAACTCATCCTCTGCTTCGAGATGAGTCAGGGTAGCTCATACCCAAGAAGCCCATCAGTATAACTCCTCTCGGGTGCAGCAGCAGAATCCAGGCCTATTGGAGTTGCAGCAAAGGCAAAGAATTTGATGCCTCCA
>BOPN01003276.1:32500-35000 GCA_017312705.2 Penaeus japonicus | reverse complement strand
ATATATATATATATATATATATATATATATCAATACACAAATATCTATCGATCTATCTGTCTATCTCTCTCTCTCTCTCTCTCTCTCTCTCTCTCTCTCTCTCTCTCTTTATATATATATATATATATATATATATATATATATATATATATATATATATATATATATAGTTAGATAGATAGATAGATAGATAGATAGATAGATAGATTGATAGATAGATATAGATATATATATATATATGTATACACACATATTTATATATATGTATGTATATATATATATATATATATATATATATATATATATATATATATATATATATATATATATATATATATATATGCACACACACACAAACACATTCCCCTCAACGAAGATGTGGAAATTATTGCAGATGCAATATCCATGAAGTAATATCCATTTCTGATTTCGAGAGATCCAAGCTAACTTAATCATTGAATCAAATGATAAAACCTCTCCCTTCAATTGCAATAACAAACTGTATATGCAGATTCGTGTTCTTTTTAGGGGGTCACCAGTTACATCTTCGTGTGTCACTTAAACCTCTTTTCTCAAAGGCTAGATGGACGATATCATTTTCCTCTATTAAAAACTTGATTAAATACCAAAGTATCTTGTATATGTTAACTCTACATATTCTGATATCAAACTTACTATATACATTAAAAGATATGGGCGTTTTATATTCAAAGTAACTAAATTTGGATCTCCTTTTGCTATACACCCATGTTTAGTGGTCTGTGCAATATGTTAGTTGAAATTATCTAAGTAAAACGTTATCAAAACAATACTTTTCTCATTTCTTACACTCTTCAACCAGCCCAAATATCAACAATGGAATATATATTTTGTAGGGGAAACTTAACGAAATTTCAAGAATAAGAAAATTTAAGATAAGGATTATGATCCCATTCGAGGTGCGTTATCTCTTTCCCCTTTTCTTCTCTGTTAGATCCCATTCTTTTAGCTCGTCAGATTATTATTATTATTTTATAAGGTTTTTGACTTTCTGAAATTGGAATTCATTTACATTTAACATCTTCCCTCGGTATTGAAAAGCGACACATCTTTCCCTTGCTTTGTCTCCAAATATAGTGTGACGGTATCTGTCATATATTCCTAGTTGATATTTTCTTACTCTTTCCGTGCTCTTTCTGAAAGTGAAAATTTCTATCCTTTATTCCGTATTGCTAAGAAACAAGTCCGAGAGATAGGGAGAGAGGGAGAGAGAGAGAGAGAGAGAGAGAGAGAGAGAGAGAGAGAGAGAGAGAGAGAGGATGAGAGAGTAAATTCAATGTTAATATATATATATATTTTTTTTCAACAAATGCATTATGTCAGTCAGACGTTATTTCTTTAAATTTCCACGCTTTACATAGAAATGAGGTCCTCCTTTCCATCTCTCGATCATTTTCATCCAATTCACATATCTCGAGATCCACAACTGATGTTCCTAATTGAACTATACAGTTGTTCAATATTGCCGGCACATCGTCTTGCATACTGATTCCGCGAGTTGTATAATGGTAACTCGTAATAATTCCTATCAACCTAATATAATTGTTGTTTATATCATTTCGCTCAGGCTCGTTCACGAGACGAAGGGCTAAACCACACGCACGCCTTCACCACCAGACAACAGTCTTTGTTTGTTGATTGTTATTGGATAAGTTCAACGCTGATGCACGGTTGCAAATTGTTGCAGGCGGAATTACTCCGGTGTTCGCTAGTCTCGGAATGTTGTTCTAGGCGAGCGAAATCTTGAAGCAATGGAAACTTCTCGGTGGGAAGTTGCAAGAGCTTGATCTTGTAGTCATGTTGCTGATGCAGCAAGAGCAGAGACAGCAAGGGAGGACCCAGTGAATATTCTTTTCTCTCTCTATTCTTGATGTGGGTTGGTCGGTGGAAGAGGGACACTTCTGTTTGTTTGTTTTATTTCGTTTTCGTTTTTCCTTGAGTGTTTTTATCTTTCTCATGTTTTACTTGTGTATTCCTGGGGAGTTTGCTTCGTTATTCTCAATGCGATCTTTCCCTCTCAAAGGAATTGTATCTCACAGTATGTCCATCTATCACATCTACATCTATATTTATCTATCTGTCCACCCTCTCTCTCCCTTTCTCTTTATCTCTCTGCCTATACCTCTGTCTCTTCCTCTTTCTCTTAATCTCTCTCCTTTCCACCCACCCATCTCCCTTTAATATATTATTTCCCTGTGGATATTTCGATTGCTTTTCACTCATTCTCTTCGCACGATTGGCACGGCGTGAAATCCCGAAATCCCATGAAGGAACCGAAAGAAATGGCAACATGCGGACCAAACTTTCCCTCGATTGTGAGAGACAGACGAGGCGCTGTCCTTTTAAAATTTACATAAAAGCGAGTATGTTGTCTGACTCGTCATGAAATTGGTTTACTCGATGTTTTCGGTCTTTGTGAGTGAGGCAAATTCAAGCCCAATGTGACTCCCTTTCTGTAATT
>BOPN01003275.1:157500-162500 GCA_017312705.2 Penaeus japonicus | reverse complement strand
AACAAGAGAAGAGAAAAGAAACTAAGCATGAATGGTGCGAGAATGAATTTAGATGAATTAACTGTAGTGAAGTGTTATTCAAACTTTTGTAATAACTCATCATCATCTAAAATGAAGACCTTCAGAGGATGATGAGCACATTAATTTTGTTTCTGAATATTGTGCAGTTGCATTAATGATTATGAAGAATGTCATTTCATTCTACATGACTTAATGATAAAGTCTGAAGAAATATGCCAGGAAGTTCGTCAGCAACAAGAGAACATAATGAAAAATGAAGTTAATGGACACACATGGAGATGCATTGTTGTTTGGCCAACTGAGAGCAAGATATTTATTACCATGACTCCATTCTGAAAATTGTAAATAATTTACATACATGAACACACACACACACACACACACACCCACACACACACACACACACACACATGCATTCATACAGAGAGATAGAGAGAGAACACTTATGTGGAAGATAATTCAGCCTGTGAAAAAAAATCTTTAGTCAATATTCAGTGCCTAGCCGCCAAAGGGATAATTCACCGAGTGAGATTTACTTGCAATATTTATATGTATGTAAATGCATTTCACATCCTTCTTTCGCATCATGGATATTGTTCATAGAGAGCATAACACATACTGTATTTCATGATTTTTTTTTTTTTTTTTTTTTTTTTTACTAACCCGTAAGACAACACGCGAGTACTAACTATTCCAAGGATACAGTAGCTTGAGGTTATTATCCAGATGGTCCTCCAAACATGATTGGAGAACTCAATGTATTTCATCTTTTAATGTCTGATAATACTTCATTGATGACAATACTTTATAGATGATATAGAAATATGTGTACGTCATTCTAAAGAAACGGTAGTCGTTTATCCTTGGGATATTTTAGTATTGGCTTTATTCACAAAGTCAACCATCTTATGCAAAACATTATTTTTTTTTGCTGAAAGTGAAATTTCACCATACAGTAATATCTGTATGATATTAAATAAATAATCGTTATGAGATTGTTGTGTTTTATTCATATTCAAACGTGTCATTTCCGGCCTTATTTGCACAAAAACGACGGCATTTTATGCAGAAACACACATAGACACTCTTCTGAAAAAAAAAACTTTCATCAGGAGAGAACGTTGCTCCTATAAAAAAGTTTTATAAAACACCGCCACAAAATGCAAGGAAAAAACTCGTTACTGTATTTGTGTTTTTTGTGATTCATAAAAAAAGGTTTGTTTACATCTTTCGATTCTCGTTGTCTGTCAGAAAAGTTTTACCCACTAAAAAAAATCCAGCTTAACATTAGCCAAAGAGTTGGATAATAATTCATTATGGATTTAGAAAGTTTACCATCACTGACTACGACCCCGAAGAGAGTAGACTTGGTAATCCGATGACAATTGTGAAAGGATCTCTTCGCGACAAGCATAATCTGGATTACAAGAGGTTACCACGTTTTCCATGGGATCCCAGAGGATTCCTCTATAATCCGCCCAATGCTTTGTTTAGGTTTCCCGTTCAAGTTTCTTTCTTTCTTTCTTTCTGTTTTCTATTTCTGTGTGTGGGATTTCCACATGGCTCTCGAGGGATGAAGAGGTCTTGTTTTTTTTTTTTTCAAGGCACTTAAGGTCCGGGGAAATAAGACGATCCGATCATTAATTGAGCGAAAACTAACAATAAAAACAAACAGATCAAACAATGGATACGAGAATAAATGATAAAGATCAATAGAAATTAGAAAGAGGACGAGAAACGAATAGAAAACACAGACCGAATAACAGGCAAAGAATACGAAAATGATAAAAAGGGGGAAAGATACAATAATAATAATAATAAAACAGGACAAACAAGCATCAAACATAATGATATAAAAAAACAAATAAAAAAAAAGCGAAGAAGCTGAAACGAAAATAAAATAAACGTAAAGGACGACCCAGAATCCTATTCTTAGAGACCAAGACGGACAAGAGGAATTCTACAAGGTCTCGTTACTCAAGTTAATTATCCCCGGGCGAAGGAACATAATTGGTGTGGAAATCACTAGCCGAGTTGAGGGATTGGTCTTCGTGTTGCTACTTCGTAAGGAGGAGAAAGAAATTTGGAAGATAGACAGAGAGAGAGAGAGAGAGAGAGAGAGAGAGAGAGAGAGAGAGAGAGAGAGAGAGAGAGAGAGAGAGAGAAAGAGAGAGAAAGAGAAACAAAATGGGAGGTGATAATAAGGCTAAAAAGAAGGAAGGGAAAATTAAGAATCTTGAATATTTTTTTAGATACACAGAAAAAAGAAAACATGAAAAGATAAAAAAAAAAAAAAAAAAAAAAAAAAAACAAAAAAAAAAAACAAAAAAAAAAAAAAAAAAAAAAAAAAAAGAAAAAAGAAAAAAGAATCCCTCAAGAGCGGAAACAGAGCGGTATCTACTAATTACATTCTTCCTCGTTAACCTCATTTACAGAACCTACCCTCACCTACCTTAATCTATCTCCATACACTCACTCTTTACCACAAATCTGCCCCCTTAATCTACCACCAAACATCCACTCTCCACCACCAATCGACCTTAAATCTACCCAATCGTGTACTCGTCTAACCCAAATTGCTACACATTTTTTTTTTTTCACGTAATCCTGCTCACAAATAGTCATGTTTATCAATGAATAAATCATCGGGATTGATTATATTGATTGCAGTGGAGGTAATGAATGATAGATGGATGGTATATTAATATTGTTGGTGATAGTATTTATTGGAAATGATTATTATCAGTAGCCAGACTATCGATAGTAATGATAATCAGGATCTAGTAATGATGATAATGATGATAGTAATAATTACGATAATGGTGGTGATATTATCAATAATATTGATAATGATAAAAATTAGAGTATTAATTACAATAACAAATTATTAGAGTAATTATTGTAAATGATAGTAATAAGGATAACAATCATCATTATCGTTATCGTTATCATCATCCTCGTCAATGATGATGCCATCGTCATCATAGTAATAGATATAATTATAGTATATATTTTAAAATTAAGATAATAATAAAAAAAAACAAGTACGGAACACCATCAGCAGTAATAATGCTGATAATGATAATTATAATTATCAAAGGAGTAAAAGGGACAAATAATGGTCATATTAACAATATGATAATGATTATTATAAAATTAAAAATCCCGTCAGTATGGTGATGAACAATAATTATATGATATTGAAAGTGATAATGATAATAAAGTCTTCTATCAATACTATCATTACAGCTACTATTACTAATATCAGTGATGGTAGTAATAGTGTATAAATAATGATAATATTAATCATAACAGCAATGGCAGTGATACTGATGGAAAAAAATGATAATGAAAGCTATATGCTAATAAGAGTAACAAGGATGATAAGCATACTACTAATAATGATAATCGTAACAATGAAAACTATTATCACTATCAATATTATTGTTATCATGTACCTGCCGCACATTATAGTAGGCTATTACAGATACATTGATTGAAACTAGCAATGAAAATAAGGATTAGTTACAAATTTTTTCTAGTGCAAGACGAGTGAAAATTGTACTGTGCAATGAAATCCCTTTGTCATACTATTTCCTAAGTTGAGACTCTTGTTTCTGTACTTAAGAATCCATATATTCCTTGGTTCCATATGGCACAAATAATCGTTAGGTCCCTAAAACCTTTATAGGTAGAGATATATAAGAAATAGGACCATAAGTTAGGTTCCTAGAATTTTCATAGATAGAGATATATAGGAAATAGGACAATAGGTTAGGTTCCTAGAACTTTCATAGATAGATATATAGGAAATGGGACCATAAGTTAGGTTCCTAGAACTTTCACAGATAGAGATATATATAGGAAATAGGACCATAAGTTAGGTTCCTAGAACTTTCATAGATAGATATATAGGAAAAAGAACCATAGGTTAAGTTCCCAGAACTTTTATAGATAGAGATATATAGGAAATAGGACCCAAGGCTATGTTCCTAGAACTTATAGGAAATAGGACCATAGGGTTAGGTTCCTAGAACTTTTATAGATAGAGATATATAGGAAATAGGACAATAGATTAAGTTCTTAAAACTTTTATAGATAGAGACATATAGGATATAGGACCCAAGGCTAGGTTCCTAGAACTTTGATAGATAGCGACATATAGGAAATAGGACCATAGGTTAGGTTCCTAGAACTTTCAAAGATAGAGGTTCTTTGATATTTCTCTCTGTTACCTCACATGAATGACTTGTTGACCCTCGTTAACTGTATAGTATTAAGTTAGCAATATGCAAATTGTATAGTGGGGTCATGCTCCTTGTTCCCCTTGGTATATATATTTTTTTATCGTCGGCACGTTTATATTACCTGTATCCAACGGGTGTATACATACCTACATACATACATACATACATATATATATATATATATATATATATATATATATGTATATATATATATATATATATATATATATATATATATGCTCAAATCACTCATTTAGCATGGGGTAGTTTATATCGGAAGTAAAATAATGATAATCATTTTCATTATTGTTATCACTACTGTCATTATCATTAGTAATATTACTATCATTGTCATTAATATTACCATCTTCATCATTATCATCTTCATTATTATAGTATATTTATCATTATTACTAATATTATTCTTTATATCATTATTACTATTGTTATTTTTATTTATCATTATCAATATAATTATCACCATTATTATCATCATCATTCTGATCTTTAACATCTCCATCTTTAATACTTTTGTTTTCCTTATAGTCGTTGATAACATGATCATATTCAATGTGATAAGCTAAAATCCAATCGCATTACCGTTTTAGGAAATATATCATTTCATAACCCGGTTGCCAGACGGAAACAATTGAGCGAACGTAACCCCCCCCCCCCAAAAAAAAAAAAAAAAAAAAAAAAAGTTTCCAAAAATCTCTTACGGCAAAGTTGACG
>BOPN01003275.1:127500-130000 GCA_017312705.2 Penaeus japonicus | reverse complement strand
GCGTTATGTTGTGCTCTCGGTGAGCCGGCAAGTCGGAAGGCGAGTGTGTACAAGTTACTCAGCGAGTATTCAGGAAGTCTTGATAAGTGGAGGGAAGTCCGACGTAGTGAGAGTAAACACGAAGCATAAAGCCTGTGTACCCTGTACCCCCAGACGGGTATGCATATCAGTATTGACTTTCCTTGAGTATTCAGTTAAGCGTCATCATTTTTCATCTGTATCTGTTCCGGTCTTCTATTTGAGGTTGCGTCTATTTGGGCAACGGTTTTGATGGCTTGTGAGAAGGGAAGGTCTGTTGCAAGGTGCTTTTATAACCCGAATGTCTGAGATAAATCACTTAATAACGATTAGCAAAGAAGAAATATCGATATTGGAATAGTGACGTGAAAAGGAAGGATATAAAGGGTATTGGATAAGACACTGGGTTTAAAAGATAATCAGAATGTTAATAAGAGGATGAAGTTGTAAACAAACCGCCATTTTGAGTTCATTCCCGTAGCCAATGATCCTCAAAGAAATGCTTTTTGTGTTTGTGTGTGTGTCTGAATGTGTGTATGTTTGCGTGTGTTTTGTGAGTGTGTGTGTACAGTATGTGTGCGTGTGTGGGTGGGTGATTCTCTCAGAACTTTGAACCGCCAGTAATGTAATTTACCATATCCACTGAATAAGCGGTAGAACAAATCATGTTGGTTACTCGCTGCAAAACTTTAAGGCAGAGTAATTAATATGGATCAGTAGCAGAGCCTGGCTTGCAAATTTACCGGAGGAGCTTTTTTATCGTTGCCTTTTTAATAATTTATTTTGGAAATAATTCTGAAATCTGTATCATCGGGAATAGGAAATAATTCAATAAGAATAGGACAGGTGTATTATCAAAATGTATATAAGCGGTATACTTTAAGAGATTGCATCACACACTGCATGAGTTTTTCATATACATGTACACATATGTAGTATATATTATATATATATATATATATATATATATATATATATATATATATATATATATATATATATATATATATATATATATATATATATATATACATGTATATATATACACACACACACATACACACATATTCATATATATAATATTGATGATCTTTTTCGTCTATAATTAATCTACTCACTATTTTAGTTAAAACGCCTTTAATTGAAATGTCCATTTCACTTGTTACTGGTCAAGGGATCAAAGGGTCACCATGCTATCAGTAACCCCCAAACGATGCTTACTGCACACAGGTTATTTGTCTTCTATTCACGAGGGCTGGATGATACGACGGTGCGTCAGCATAGTGAAGGCTGCGCAGGCCAGTCGTCACCAGAAAGACATGGTTATCGGTATTTGTTTTTTTACACAGACACCACACATGTATTTCAAACAGCTGCAATATGCAGAAGATATGGCGCATGTAGAATATTTATTAGGTAAGACATGTTGAATATATTTTGATGAGGGGGCAATAAGTGGAACAATAAGTCTCTCATTAAGAGCCAAGCAATTCAGAAATTGAACTAAGCTTCTTGAACAAGTAACAGGATCTTCTGACAGATTTTTTTATTTATATTTTTTTCATAATTTTTATTTTCATTAGTTAACACTTATTCACTCCACATTAACTGAACATAAAGTCAAACATACTGATATGAGGATAACAGTGATGGATTAAGGATGTTTCAAGGCGGGGGTGGGGGGGGGGGGGGCTGAGGACGCCATGAGTAATTAGGCCTGGGGAGTGGGCGTGGGAGATTACTCCTGAAGTGAATGTTCTTAACGTTGAAGTTATTACGCCAAAAAGGAAATAGGAAAATCATACTCTAATTGTTTCAGCAAGGAAAAAAGTTACACCCATGTAGATATGATTTAATTTATTTTCTATTCATTTTTTTAGCCTAACCGTCCTCACACTGTTGGCTAGATTAATCACATTTTTTGTATTGTGTATTATTATGTGGGCGCACTTTATAACACCAAAGGGTAAGGGGCCTACATGTTACGGATTGTATAGATACTTACGATACAAAGGACACAGACAAAAAGAGAGAGAGAGAGAGAGAGAGAGAGAGAGAGAGAGAGAGAGAGAGAGAGAGAGAGAGAGAGAGAGAGAGAGAGAGAGAGAGAGAGAGAGAGAGAGAGAGAGAGAGAGAGAGAGAGAGAGAGAGAGAGAGAGAGAGAGAGAGAGAGAGAGAGAGAGAGAGAGAGAGAGAGAGAGAGAGAGAGAGAGCAAAATGCGAGAGAAAAATGCGAGAGAAAAATGAGAGCATCTACCCAAATTGGCTGAACCTATGAATATTTAAGAGGGCCGCAATCAAACATAAACTGTATACATGCCAGAAGGGCTACACATAAGTGTTTACCTTACATGAATGACTTATTTAGTCGGATCATACATAATGGATTATGCAAAACTAAAATCAATATTTTTTTTCATATCAAGATTCGAAACAATACCCTCAAAGTCATTTTGGGCTTTCACTTGTCACTACAAGTTGC
>BOPN01003275.1:85000-95000 GCA_017312705.2 Penaeus japonicus | reverse complement strand
CCCGCAGTTTCACTAGCGTTCATTCTGTTTTATGTCGTTTCGTTTGCTCTACGACATATATATATGTATATACTTATATATATATATATATATATATATATATATATATATATATATATATATATATATATATATATATATATATATGTATATATATATATATATATATATATATATATATATATATATATATATATATATATATATATATATATATATATATATATATGATAGTTATAAGTGACCAAGTCTATATGTATACTTATACATATATAAAATAGTTATAAGTGGTTAAGTCTATATGTATACTTATACATTCATAAAATAGTTATGTGACCAAATCTATATGTATACTTATATATATATAGGATAGCTATAAGTTGCCAATTCATTATATATACTTATACACATATAGGATAGTTATAAGTGACAAAGTCTATCAAGACGGAGAGAAAGAAACAAACGCGCGTATACAAATCAGTAATTATAGGGCCGGATTCCCTAAAGATCTTGAGATTTATAATACACTGGAGATCGTATCCCTCATGTATGCTGGTCTAAGGCTTTCGTATCTGATCACGATACGGATCTATTGAGACATACGACGCATATTACTCATTATACAGTACCAATAATGTAATATGATTAGTATAACCTTATAGTTTATGTGACCTTGTTCATTTATTTATGAAAAGATATATATACATATGTACATTTACATATATGTGTATATGTATATGTATATATAAATATATATACATATATATATATATATATATATATATATATATATATATAAATGTATATATATAAATGTATATATATAAATACATACATACATACATATATATATATATATATATATATATATATATATATATATATATATATATATATATATATATATATAAGTGGGTACACGAAATGGGACTGAATTAAAATGTGTGCTTTAAATGAAAAGCTAGTGCAGCCGGAGGAATGAATCGCGGTGTGGAATGATATGTAATACGATCAAAGCACTGGTTAAGAGTAGTTGCTGGGTATAAAGGAAAGGAAATGAAATAATACAAAACTAAAGGGGGATTTGGGTTACAATAAAAGGTTTATTTAACGACTGTAAAGCATGACATATAGTCAGATTTAAAGAGACTTGGGTTTATTATGACAATGGCTTAGTTTGTAAGGAATAATCGATAATTTTTTGTGTTCAAAGAAACCTTTCTAATAGCTTAGCCATCTAACTTTAGGAAACTGACTTCCAATGGATAGCTACTTTAATTGAGATAGATCTTTAGGCAGTCAATCTGTACTCAAACATCAGCTCAAAAAGGAGAGAGAGAGTGAGTGATAGAAAGGGAGACAGAGACACAGAAAGAGAGAGAGGCATTTGTTCATCACCTCTTTTTTGTCTATGTGTCTCAGGAAATGTGGTTTTCGATTGTTCAATATGTACATATATGTGCATCCTTATACATGTATTGTGTGGATCTATCTATCTATCTATCTATCTATATATACACATATATACATATAAATGTATATATGAAAAAGAGAGAGCGAGAGAGAGTTCAAATTTAATTTTAAAAAAATCAAATTCAAATTAAAAAAAAGTATATTCCATAAATCGCAATGATTGTTCTTAATACATATATAATTTGTTGCAAAATTAATTAGTATACAATACATCTGTTTGATGCGATGTCACATCTGACAATTTAAAAAATGTTCTTTTAATTTTGTTTTGAATTTATTGAGGTTAGTGATGTCTAACATTATGAGGTAGTAGGTTCCAGGTCAGGGGTCCACGTATTAGCATTTGTCCTATTTCTGTGTGTGATCTCTTCACATAAAGAGAATTTACTTGTCGTGTTCGAACACCTGATGTGTTCCCTACAGTTTGTAAGGGCAGGATCCATTGTAGATAATTCCCATGAATGATTTTATGAATTAAAACACATGTATCATAGCTGCATTTGGCTTGAGTTTTTAACCATTTCACTTGAATATGTGGGGTGATGTGATCGAACTTACTATTATTACCCAATGCAACTCTTGCAGCAAAGTTTTGTAGTCTTTGTGCTTTTTGCATTAGGGTTTTGGTAGTAGAGCTCCAAATATTTAAATGACGATTAATGATACTCAGAGCTAGAGCTTGTACAACCGTGATTCTTGTTTCTGTAGGGATTTGATTTTTTATATGATTAAGATATATTAATATTCCCATTATCTTCCTATGCATGTTTTCAACATGGGATTCAAACGTCATATATCTTTCGAAGTGTACTCATAGATTTTTTTACTGAAGTGCTTAGTTTAATTTGGCAGCCCTCGAAATCTATGGTTGCGTCTATGGGTATTTTAGCTAAATTTTGCCGACTACCTATGAAGGTACATTGCGTTTTTTGTGGATGTATTTTAAGGCCATTGATGTCGTTTTGCTTGAACAAGAGTGTCTTGAGTGTTTGTTATCAATGCATCTAAATGAGTCACTATAAAAAAGAAAATCATCGGCGTATTGTATTAGATGGCAATTATGGACTATGGTTGACAAATCATTAATTAAAGTTGTGAATAGGATTGGGCCTAATATAGATCCTTGTGGAACACCGAAATAGACTGGTTGTTGTGATGATATATTCTCATTAAGTTTTACCGATTGGGTTCTTGTATTTAGATAGCTGTCAAACAATGGGGATCAATTCTATGGTTTCTTAATATGTTATGAAGAATTTTGTGTTTGACACTGTCGAAAGCTTTAGAAAGATCGCACAAAGTGAGCAAATTTACCTTATTGTTGTCCATGTTATTATAAATTTGATCATTAATCTGTAACAACGCTGTTTCAGTGGATAACTTATTTCTGAAGCCATGTTGAGTTTTAGATAATAAGTTATTGGTCTCCAGGAAATCCATCAATTGATTTGCTACTGCTTTTTCAAGAACCTTAGTACTGGGAGTATTGTGATAGGGCGGTAATTATTCATGTCGTCTATATCCCCAGACTTGAAAATTGGTGTTACAATTCCATGTTTCCAAAGCGACGGAAAAACACCAGTAACCAAAGGTGTTAATGATGATCGTTATATAAAATGCGATTACAGGTAGCAATACCATCTGCTCCCACCGCATTAGTTTCGCGAAGTTGTTTTATTATTAGGATAATAGTTTCTACGTCTACTGGTTGTGGTCTGAAAACATCAGTTATGAGCTTTACCCGATCTGTATTTTGATGTAATGTGGAGGCAATTGTTTGTTCATAAGTTAGTTTTCCAAGTTATTAAAATGGTCGGGGCTATGTATAGAATGTGTGTAATTATCTGTGTGTTGTTTGTTAGGCACTAATGTTTTAACAATTTTCCATGTTTTACTAGAGTTGTTTTTATGTTCAGCAAATTTATTTCTGAAATAATTAGTCTTTCCCGATTGAATGAATGAATGTTTCTTTTGAGCGCTTGTTGGGAATTATTTCTATCGGCAATGGCTCTCTTGATGTCGTCATTTATCCATGGAGCAGAGGGACGTCTGACGGTTCTTGTCACATAAGGAGCAGGGGCATCTCTGCTGCTTTTTATCACTTCCATAAGGATGGTTACCTGGGTATCTACATTGTCTGTCGATAAAATATCTAATAGAGTTGGTTTTTTAGATATGATTAGCTCGTATAATGACTGAGGGTCATAGTGATTGAAGTCACGAAAAGTTTTTGTAACCGGTGGTTGCTTTGATTTCTTTATATTCAACGACATCGTAATAAGTTCATGGTCAGCAACATGACATGGAATGACGTCTGGATGGAGAATAATATCTGATCTATTCGTTATTATTACATCTAATATAGACGAGTTGTTTTCTGTGATATAGAGATAGAGTGTATCGGGACGATCGGCTCCCTTCAACGGTTTGGGTGTTTGGCGTTCCTCTCTTTCTTTTCTTTCTGTTTTCTTGAAATCACAGTGGTATAACCCTCTTCATCGACATTTTGGCAGAATTCTGTCTGCTTACTAATTTCTTGTGTAGTTTTTGTGATCTCTGCATAATTATTGATGACCAGTAGGAAGGGCAGAGGCACCCTGCATCTGCTGCTGAGCCGTGTCTTCCCATTTGCGGTTGGGAACGAGTTGCTTGTTTTTCTTTTTTTTTTTTTTTTTTTTTTTTTTTTTTTTTTTTCCAAGAGCTTCGTTTAGGTGTTACTTGTGTTGAAACTTCAGCGCTGGCATTGTCTACCTTGCTGGTTTTTGGTTTTCCTGTGGGCGAGCGCTTAGGTGACGCAGGTTTGGGAGAAGCCGGTGTAGTTGTGGGGGCGGAGGGCACCTGGTTAGGCGCACTGGCGGAGGGGCGCGAGGATGGCTCAGCACAGTTGGAGGCTGCTGAGTCGGCAAGGGCGCGGAGCAGCTGGCTGGCCGCGGGCGGGGAGTGAGGGGAGGGCAACGGGAGGGGAGGATTGCTGGTCATGGGCACAGGCGTGGAGGGCGTGGAGGTGGGGATGTTTGTGTTTGACTTACTTGGGGTGGAGGTAGAGGGCGTTATGATAGGGGGAGGAGATGCAAAGGAGAAAGTTTGGTAGGTGCTCTGATCGTGGGTGGGAGATGGGGGGTCGGATGGGATTTGTTGTGGGGAAAGAGAATTGGAATGAGAGAGAGAAAAATAGAGAGACAGAGAGAGAGAAAGAGAAGTAGAATGAGAGAGAAAGAAAAAGAGGTGAAAGAGAGTGAGAGAGAGAGAGATATGAGACAAGAAGACCATTAAAAGAGTTTTTGAAAAAGGACGGAGGATTAGATCTTACAATTAATATCCTTGAAGCCTATCATATAACTTAATCCCGCCGTGTGTTGAGAGACGCGTATCAACTCGAGACACAAGATTCCACAGCAGCTTACCCATCCGGTATTGGCTAAAACATACCTAATCACACCGTCAAACAAATATTCACCTTCTTTTCTCCATTCATTTGATAAAATTAATGCTCAGGCAGCAGGTTTACCGCGAGGAAACTCCATAAACTCATCCTTTGTAGAAGAGCAGTCACTGAAATGTAATATCTTAGCGGGCCATTTCGCCTTCCTGCGAATGATGGCGACCTTCAGAGAATATCCGCGAATATTCATAAGGCAGAATAGCTCGGGAAGGTAACCACTATTATGGAAACGATGGCTTGAATAAGACAGTGAGAGAAAGAGACTTAGAAGAAAGTTACATGCAAGGGAATCTGTTTTTCTTTGGAAAGCAATAGAAATTTTGGGTAGGTTTTAGGCGAATCTTTGATTTATCTTTCTATATTCTTATTAGTTTGAATTCCTTTGTCAAAGACAGATTCCCCCCCCCCCTCCCGATTCGGTAATAACAATATTTGCAATGTAACTCTCTTTTACTCCATTGTTTTCTTTCCTAAAAATCATTGAACTCTAATATATATATATATATATATATATATATATATATATATATATATATATATATATATATATTTATATATACTGTATATATACGGCACTAAATGAAATAAATTTAATTGAAAATTGGTACAACTAGAAAATGACATCTGCCATTTGGCAACAAGCAAGTAGGTTTGTCCTTGAAATTTACGAAACAACTCGTTGCCCCTGTAACTACGCGTACAGCAGAACAAAAACACCCGGGAATTATGCAAATCATTGCTGTTTTTTTTTTTTTTTTGGGTGGGGGGAGGTTTACTTTCACCACGATGATACATCCTGGCTTTTAGTCAGTATTATCCAACTCACCGGTTGTGATGATATCTGATTTAACGATGCTTATTAACGGGAAAAGCATTCGGATGAAACAAAGGAGATACGTCTGTATAGTGGGATGAAACAGTTGGGTTTAATAGGAGAGAATGTGTTTGTATGTGAATGAGAAAGCCAAGACTGAAAGAGGGCCGATCAGCTGTATAATGGTTGCAACTGTGTTTCCTTGTCCTGGTGGAAGAGAGAGAGAGAGAGAGAGAGAGAGAGAGAGAGAGAGAGAAAGAGAGAGAGAGAGAGAGAGCATAGACGAAATAAACAGGCGGAGAGAAAAAGATGAAGAAATATTTGTTTGTTTCTTTGAATGTGAATGCAGTGTAATGAATCTCTCAAGTGGAGTATGATTATACGTCTTGCCAACATATGTCTAGACGGAGTAATATGATGAACACCAAGAATAATGAAGACCATGTTGAATGAAATCCTTACTTCATTTTAACGACCTATGTATCTTCTTGGTGGTCTTAGGCTATGTCCTGTCTTTATCTCCCTTTGTGTGCGTCTGCGCGTTTGTGTAACCCGCTCGCTGCCAGCAGTTGTAACCCGCTGCTAGCACTTGTAAACAACTCGATGCCCTGGTTGTAATCCTCTAGCTGCCAGCGGTTTTGATCCGGTGAATAAGACAGACAGACGTTCACATGTCATGTTCTCTTGACTGTGTGTGATCTCTCTCTGATCTGTTCTGCCTTGGTCTCCTGCCGTGCCCTTCCTAAGTAAGAACCTTGAGTCGCTTTCTACGCCTCAGGGCTTCCGATAGCAAATGCAACTGTTATATACGGCTGTTGTTTAGGGTCGAAGGGACTGCGGACACGTCAGGTCAAAACAGACTGCCAGCGATATAGCATTGAACAAAAGTCAAAAGTATAGTCAATGTCCCAGATCACATTATATGCAATGTCAGTGCCCACAGTTTGAGTTCTTCTGAGAGGCAAATATTGAGGGAGATAACGAGAGCAAATAAGCGAGGAAGCCAGAGCAGGAGGGCGAGAGCGCGAGCGACGAACTGCTCGTCCAAACCCACAACTGAGCAAACTAGTAAAGAAAAAGTCATCAACTCGGACTCGGAGAGAAAGCACGCGGAGTTTGACGAGATGAGTTTGTTTATAAACGAAGGAGCTGGCTGGTATAATAAGATAAGTCTTTGTGAGATTAAAACTGTTAAATTGCTTAAGGCAGAGTGTAGGGGTGTAATGGCCATTCGTGCCAGACTTTTAACTTTAAATTGACATCAAAAGGACCTATATGGACATCCTTTCTTGATGTACAATACCTACATCCATGTCTGTATCCATACAGATATCTTTCTCTTTATCTATCTCTGCGAATTTAACTTCGTACTGTAAAGATTCATGAGGCGTAGTAACTGTCTCTAGCTGGGTACATCTTATCGAAAAACATTTCTCTTTAAATCCGGTTTTATGGTGATCTTAAGGATGGCGATTTTAGTCAAGGTTCTGCATTTTCTTTCAAATGCTCGTTTTCATTTGTAGTCTGATTTAGTGGCAGTGATGGTGAGTCATACACTGCATACATATACATACATACATACATACATACGTACTTACATACATACATATATATATATATATATATATATATATATATATATATATATATATATGTATATATATATCTATATCTGTGTGTGTGTGTGTGTGTGTATAAGTATATATATATATATATATATATATATATATATATATATATATGTGTGTGTGTGTGTGTGTGTGTGTGTGTGTGTGTGTGTGTATAAGTATATATATATATATATATATATATATATATATATATATATATATATATATTTATATATATATATATATATATATATATATATATATATATATATATATATATATATTTATATATATATATATATTATATATATATATTTATATATATATATATATATATATATATATATATATATATATATATATATATATATATATATGTGTGTGTGTGTGTGTGTGTGTGTGTGTGTGTGTATAAGTATATATATATATATATATATATATATATATATATATATATATATATATATATATATATATATATATATATATATATATATATATATATATATACATATATATATACTTATATATATATATATATATATATATATATATATATATATATATATATATATATATATATATATATATATATATATATATATATATATATATATGCATATATCTGTATGTGTATATGCACACATGCACCATACAATAAAACAAGAGGATCCATCCACTATGGTCTTTCCGAGGAAAAACTCCCCTATCGCCCTCCCTCTGTGTCTTTCCTGTCTCCCTCCTCCATCTTCCTTTCCTAACTCTCTCTCTCCCTCTCTCTCCATCCCTTCCCTCTTCCCTTCCCTTCCCTCCCTCTCTTCCTACACTTCCCCTCGTCTTCCCACTCTCTTCCTCACTCCCTTCCGCTTTCTCTCTTTTCCTTTGTCAATGCAACACATATCCTTCCATGTTGAAACTCAACTAGTTTCATATTAGTGTTCATCTGCATCTCCTCTCCCTCGCCTGGATGCTGTTCCCTTGGATAAGCATCACCAAATCACACGCCATCACAGCCACCGAGATACGCTATACTATACTTGTTCGCTGCTTAATGATACATTAATTAAGGGTAATTCGCTCTTGTGAAATCAGTATAAAGAAAATACGAAAGAGAAAGAGAGAGAGAGAAAAAAAAAAATCGGATTTGCATGATTTTCGTTTGTGTTTACAAGTCTCTTTTCTTTTATCTCTCTTTGTTTCTTCTTTTCTTTTCTTTGTTATTTGTAAGCAAAGTTAGGCGTGTTCTAATTGGGGCCGCAAGCTATGTGTTTACAGTTATCATGAACTAGATGTTTCTAGATGCTTCTTGCAGATTACTGGATGTGGCTCTGTTCAAGTTGTATCAAAGTTGCAACACGGTCTTAGGACTAAGTTACGGTAATCATTTTAGTGTTTCCGCTGATAAACGACCATATCTTTATATCCCATGGAACGACCTGGAATGATCTGGTCTTCAGATTTGCCTTATCAAAGCATTTATAACAATAAGAATAAAATTATAATGATAACTATTACTTTCATCATTATCATAATGATAATAGTAATGCTAATAATAACGATAATGATAGTAATATTGATGATAATAGTGGCAATAATGATAACGATGATAATCATAATAATGATGACCATTATGATAATGATAATGATAGTAGTAGTCATAATAATTATGATAATGCGGATGATGAAAATTATAATGATAATAATAGGAATAACAACAGCATTAAAGATAAAAATAACAATAACAAGAACACTAGAAATTATAATGATGATAATAATTGAAAAATAGTAATGCAATGATAATAATGCTAATGATAAGAGTATTAATGCTAATGATACCGATAATAACAGTAGTAGTAATGATAATAGTAGAAGCAGTAGTAGTAACAATAAGAAGTAAAATAATAAGAAAAATAATGATTCTAATACTTATGATAATAAGAGCAACAGCAGGAAAAGGTGAACTATGATAATGACTGTAATAATACAATGAAAAATAAAACCTTTGTAACTAATAATGGCAATAATGACCTTATTAATATTCAATATGAGTGATAATGATTATGATACTCGTAGTATAGATATTTATGATAATGATACTCGTAGTAATAATAACAATGATAATATTGATAACAATTACAAATATATAATCACAAAAACAATGATAATAACAATGATAATACTAATACTAGATCTAATAATAACAGTAATGATATTAATAGTAATGAAGATAATCATATCAATAATTATAATGATAATGATAATAGAATCAATAATAACAATAATCATGATAATAATAATGATAATGATAATAATAACGATAATAATGATGATGATGATAATAATGATAAAGATAATGATAATAATAGCAACAATAATGAAGATAATAATGATAATAACAAATTAAGAATATTAATAATAATAATAGAAATAATAAGTTGTATTGTATTAATGCTTGTAGTAGTAGCAATGAAGATGATAATGAAAACAATAATAGTAGTGCTAATGATTATAATGATAATAACGGTAACATTAATAATGATAATAGTAATAATGATGATAATGATGGCAATGATAATATTAACCATATTTAGAAAATAATGATACTAATAATCATACCAGCAATGACAATGATATTGATGGTGATGCTAATAATGAAAAGGA
>BOPN01003275.1:80000-82500 GCA_017312705.2 Penaeus japonicus | reverse complement strand
TTCCCCTTCCCCATCTCTTTCCCTCTCCCTCTCCCCTCGGTCCTCCCCTCCCTCTCCCCTATCCTACTCAACACCTTCCCTGTTTTTTTTTTTTGCTTTTTTTTTTCTTTTTTGTTTTTTTTCTTTTTTTTAAGGAAAAAAAAGGAAGAAAGGGTGCGGGGAAGGGAGGCTGGTCAATCATAGCAACGACCTCATCATAGCCCTGTCCTTCAAAGCCCTTTAACCGCAAAAAGGTCTTTCCAAAAAGGTCGTCAAACATCGTAAGCGAGGAAGAGGAGCTGGTCGTCAAAAAAAGGAAACGAAAATATTTGTTTATGTATTTGTTTCGCACACCCGACTTGTGGAGGATATAACAGAGGTGTTTGTTTATCTTATCGCCATTATCATCATTGTCATTGTTACTAGTAGTAATAGTAGGAGTAATGGTAGTAGTAGTAGTAGTAGTAGTATCTGCAGCAGCAGTAGTAGTATATGTGTGTGTGTTTGTGTGTTTGTGTATGTTTGTGTATGTGTATGCGTGTGTATATATATATGTGTTTGTGTTTGTGTGTTTGAGTTTGTGTTTGTGTGTGTGTGTGTGTGTGTATGTGTGTGTTTGTGTGTGTGTATGTGTGTGTTTTGCATGTGCATGTGTATGTATGTGTATATGTGTAATAGAGATTGGCACGGTAATAACTTATTACTGCATCAACGTTTCCTTATGAATATGCATGAACGTATAATCAATATTTTGCGATTTAATATCATCGTGATTGTTGTATCAATTAAACGTAATCATAGGTTCACTTGCCTTGTTTTATTAATCTATAATGAACTATGCATACTAAATGGATTACTTGATCTCTTAATGCATGTTAGGTCTCATCATTTCCCGGCTGTATTAACCGAATATCTCGTTACATGAGCAATGGCATTAAAGAGTAGGTAAATGTTTGAATATCATTAACTCCTAATTCAACAGTGATATTGTTTACACATATTCTTCTAAGATGGAAAAAAAATTGTTAAGATATGATTATGTATTACTTTAAGTTCTTTCTATTTCTCTTATTTATTCCCCTTCTCCTTCCCTCTTAGTCTATGTCTCTAGCTTTTTTTTTCTTTCTTTCTTTTTCTCTGTAACTGTCAACTCTCTCTCTCTCTCTATTTCTCTCTCTATGTCTCTCTCTCTCTCTCTCTCTCTTTCTCTTTTCTCTGTATCTGTATCTCTCTTCTCTGTATCTCCCTCTCTCTCTCCTCTGTCTCTGTCTGCCTCTGTTTCTGTCTCTCTCTCGCTCTCTCTCTCTCTCTCTCTCTCTCTCTCTCTCTGTCTCTGTCTGCCTCTGTTTCTGTCTCTCTCTCTCTCTGTCTCTGTCTCTCTCTGTCTGCCTCTGTTTCTGTCTCTCTCTCTCTCTCTGTCTCTGTCTGCCTCTGTTTCTGTCTCTCTCTCTCTCTCTGTCTCTCTCTCTCTTTACACACACACATACATACACACACACTTCATCTTCCTTTGTTCTTTTTACTTTCTTCCTCCCTTTCCTTTACACTCCTCTTTTCACCTCCATCATTTTTCTCATAGCTATATTTTAGTCTCTTTTTTTTATAGCCTCCTCCTCCTCCTGCCTTTTACCTCCTAAGCTTTTCTCTTTCGTTCCGTCAGTAGACTCTTCCAGTAACCCCGTGTTATCTTTATTTTTTCGCCAATTTCGATGCGCTTGAAGTCATCATTTCAATAGTTATCTTTCTTCTTTTTTCTCTATTCTGTTATCTCCATTGTCCTCTCTACTGCTTCCCCACTTCCCTTTCCTTCTAAATGAAAAGCAGATCCCCCCCCCCCTCCGCCCATGGTTATCCTCCTCCTCCTCCTAAAAAAAAAAAAAAAAAAAAAAAATCTTTCCTCACACTCTCTCTCATCTAGTCCTTCTAGGAAAAAAAAGAAAACCACTCATTCCTTCGTCCCTCCCTCGCCCCTGCTCCTATCCTCCGTTTCTGCTCCCCCTCCCTGTTCTTCTTCGACCTTCTTAAGAGAATCATTGCCACCAAGCACCTTCCCCTCTCCTTCCCTTACCTGCTCCTCCACCTCGTCCTACTTGGAGATATAGAAACGTCACAGGGTCGCTTTCCTCTAACCTTTCTCACGACGTCCTTCCAGAGAGAACGGGAGAATCAGTCATTCCTCCCCACGCGCCTTCACGTGCACTCAGCCTATTATTAATCGTGCTTCGAGAGGGTCGTGTGTGTTTAGGGGGAGGCGCATGGCAGTGGGGAGCGAGTTGACCAAAGGTCGTCGAAAACAATTGGGTCACAGTGGGAAGGAAGTATGACACATTTATGCATATATCCCCTCTTCTCGATTTGGATGTAGAATTAGTGGTCTTGCTATCAACAGGCATATTTTGTTTGGGTTAAAACGTTATAGGAAAATTAATATATATATATATATATATATATATATATATATATATATATATATATATATATATATGTATATATATATATATATAGATATAGATATATATAT
>BOPN01003275.1:62500-65000 GCA_017312705.2 Penaeus japonicus | reverse complement strand
GAGGGGAAGAGATGAAAGGATGGATGAAGAGGGGAAGAGATGGAAGGATGGATGAAGAGGGGAAAGTGTGATGCGGGTAGGATGCAAGAGGTAAGAGGGAGAGAGGAAGGGAAATGTGTTCAGTTGGTCGATCTAGTCATGTCTCCCCTCGGCGCGTTTTCGGGCTAGATGTAGAATGAGTGACCGCTTTAAAATGTGTATTTCTTTTCCTCGGTGCGTTTAATTTCCATGTCTTATTCTCTTTCATTCATAGAAATCGAATTAAGGGGGATACTTATGTCAAACGCCTATCTATCATATAAAGGTAAGTGTGTGTGTGTGTGTGTGTGTGTGTGTGTGTGTGTGTGTGTGTGTGTGTGTATTTATTTATTTATTTATATGTATGTATGTATGTATGTATACATATGTATACCCACACACACACACACACACATGCACACATATACCAGTTACTCATGTTTTTAGTGTATAGTATGTATACACCGTATACCAAGAGCATATCTCCTCAGAGGGAGGGTATTGATATTCTGTAAATGTTTGTAAATATATAATGTAATTTCAGAAAATCTTTGATTATTTGAAAAATCATTCATGAATATCAAGATTGTGTTATACTGATTTTTTTTTTTTTTTTTTTTTTTTAAGCACACATTAAATTTTTGATAATGAAATTCTATCAATCTTTGCCCGTCCTCAGATGACCATATTTCGCAGAGGTCTGTAAAAGCTCCCCAGTGAACTTGCGGCATGCTGTTCAAGTGCTGAGCGACAGGTAATATTTGTGGGAAGGTCATCCATTGAAATGACAATCGTTTTCAACCAGTCACCTCGTTTTGGCAACTATGGCTTGAAAATTATACAGAAGTCTAGGGCCTATTTCAGGTGCACAATTTTTCACCAACCGCTGTTACGTCTTCATGCTCCGTTCCTTCGATATATGAGATGGCTTCAGTGGGTGATTTCACACGCGTATGCCACAGTTAAACCCCGTTCACGTTCACATAAGGTCAATATGTCTAAAAGAAGTTTATAGAAATTTCGCTCAATCAACAGCGTGATCGTCCAAGCCTTCATGTCTAAGATTCACCGATTTGTTTCGTCCAAATCAGATGGCGAAAAGTCGATGCATTCGGAATGGTCTTTTCATTACACGAAATTTTTCAAAATGTAACTAGTCTTAATAGAATTGTTATAGTTATTGGTTCCGAGTCAAGTTGCAATCTATGTATTTAATGAGTTATCTATATATTCCTCGTTTTTTTTTTTTTTTTTTTTTTTTTTCTAAGGATGCTGCGCGGGCGGATGATGTCATAAACGTCGTTGATTTCCGGTCGGGAAACTGGTGTAGGAATTGCCAGAAGCGCTTGCAATTTTTGGACACCATAAATGATATTATTGAGGTAACAAAAGGAAATGATATCATTTGTGAGAATCCTTAATCATTTTCTACACTGCACAGCCATGACCGTGAAATGATACAAGTCGTAATTTTCTTTGACCCCCACCACTATTAAATTCAAAAAAAAGTCAAAAAAAAAAAAAAAAAAAAAAAATAGATACAGATATGGGTATCGAACGGATGTGGTTTGCCTCTACCGATATCAGTTTATGTCGGGGAGACGCACGTGTGTCTAATAGAGCAATTGGAATAAACAGGAGGAAAGGCAATAAGATAGAGATAATGCAAGAGAGAGAGTGAGTGGGAGAGGGAGATTGAGATTTGCATGAAAGAGAATGAAACGGAGTCAGAGCGTAAGAAGCAAGACTGAAACAGAGATAGATAGAGAGAGAGAGGGAGAGAAGGAGCTGGAGATAGAGAGAGAGAGATTGAGAGAAAGAAAGAGAAAGAAAGAGAGAGAGAGAGAGAGAGAGAGAGAGAGAGAGAGAGAGAGAGAGAAAGAGAGAAAGAAAGAGAAAGAGAGAGAGGAGATAGATAGATAGATAGATAGAGAGAGAGAGAGAGGGAGAGAGAGAGAAAGAAAGAGAGAGAGACAGAGACAGACAAACTAAAACAAGAAAACAAATACGAAAAACAGAAACACGGAAAGAAAACGAGAGAGAGAGAGACCCAGGCAAAAGGAAAGAGAGCGCGAGACACGAGGACCGGGCCCAGCCAAAGCAGGCAAGCAAGCAAGCAAGCAAGCAAGGAAGGAAGAACCCCCCCAGGCAAATGTTGCTGCTGCTGCTGCTCCAAGTCCCGTGATTGAGTTCACTCCTCCGAGAATTTAGTCCGTGTTTACGATGGTTCAAAGATTTTTCAGTAGGGATTCGAGTTTGCATTAAAGCACAAGACCGGAGTTCCTCAGTTTATCAAATTTTTCTCTCAAGACGGAATAGCCAGTCGCCGTTTTAAAACGAGGTGCTGAATCCTTTTTTCGCTGGGGTGTGGGTAGGATTGTGTGGATTAAGGTGCTGCATTATCCCTGTGGATATGAAATACTGTAGGAATTGATATTGCATGATGCATTGCATGGATATAAATTACGTAGATATGAAAAGT
>BOPN01003275.1:55000-57500 GCA_017312705.2 Penaeus japonicus | reverse complement strand
TATCTCTATGTTTATATATGTATTTATTTGTTTGTGTTTGTTATACCTATATGTTTGTGTGCAACGAATATTAAAATGCAGAATGAAGGTGAATGTATGAAAATAAAGTCGTATCAGAATGATTCAAGTTATTAACATTTCTGTATTTTTTTTTTCTTTTTCTTTTTTAACAAAGCACAACTGATCATCGAGATTGTTACAGAATCCATGTAATCAGAACATTTGCAATGTCAAATATTATTTTTATTATTTTACTACTATTACTATTGTTATTATCATTCCTACTATCATTGTCACTTTTATTTTCACTATTGACTTTATTATTCTTTATATTCTTATTACCACTAGTACTACTATTATCGTTGTCAGCGTTACCATCATAACATTATTTTACCTCTACTTCTGAACTTATGAATATCATTATATCATTATCATCATTATTATTGTCCTGATCATTATCCTTATTGGTATTATCATTTCTATCATAATTTCTATCGCTATTATATCCAAAATCCATTCTATCATTATTCTTATTATCATTACTATTATTTTCATCATCATCACATCACATTTTATCATTGTCCATCCATGATCTTATCCAACTGTGTGTATAAACCGTGAACGAAAAAGATGTAAAGATTGATCACGGATTCAGACTTCATAAGACTCATCATGCTGAACGGAAAATGAATGTGGGATCACTCGTTTTTCGATCAAATGCAACATGTCAGTTGTCTTTTGACTCCAAGCTGGTTTAGCACATGACGATTTATTCAAATAAAATCCCAGTTACTTATACCGTTTGGGATTTGTCCAAATGAACGGAAACGATACTTAGAATCATTATATTTTATACTTTCTTTTCAGACTTTCATTGACTGATCTTATGGCTACTCTCTGTGTTTTTGGTTGCCTGTTCCATGTAGAGCTGCAACATTCCCGTAGATCAGATGAGCCAGTTCCCATGCATAGGGTTCAGGAAGAACACTCGCCGTTTGTTATATAACGCTTCGCAGGTGAGCTGATGTTGAAGCTTTCCGAAGTCTCTCCTGTTCTAGGAGAGCATTGCAGAGAAAGGCATAGATGAGCTCAGTGTTATAACTTCCTTCCAGTATCTGCTATAGAATTAGCTCATGCAAAAAGAAAGCCTTTGTTCTAAAAAAAACAATGTATTCTGCCATGACCTCAAGCATGACGGGAAGATGCTTTACATACTCTTTGCATGTAAAGACAGAGAGAGAAAGGAAGGACAAACGGACGGCTAACACCTACATGCGACCCTTTCCTGTTTAACTGCATGCTAAATAAAGATTGATAATTTTCAGTGATTTATCTTTTCAAATATCTAAGGATATGTAAATATTCTATATGTAAATATTTTATATGTACCAAATTATAAAACAGATAACTTGTATCTTTAAGACTTTTAAAAGTACAGTAATGAAATATAACTAATACTAATAATGAGAGTAATAATCATATAAGCAGAAGTTAAAAAAAAAGAAATAGAAAAAAAAAACTTTTCCACGTCTATCATTTGGCTTGAATTTCTGAAATTCAGCTCTGGTACACCAGGCACAAGAGATAGAATAATTATCCGTGTGTTTATAATGAAGCGGTGGTGTTATAATGAGTCACATTAGCCAAATTTTCATAACTGAGGTATATTGTTTTTCTTTTCATGAGATTTTCATTACTTTGACAAAAAGCAACAACTACTAACATGAACATTAATGACTAACAAACTCATTCTTCCATGATGTATTCTCGGTTTGTTATTGCGATATAATGAATAATACATATATACATATATATATATATATATATATATATATATATACATATATATATATATCTATATATATATATATATATATATATATATATATATATATATATATAAATATATAAAAAAAAAAATATATATATATATATATATATATATATATATATATATATATATATATATATATACATATATATATACAAGATATGTGATTATATATATTTTTTCTTCTTGCTCACTGTCAACTTAACATATCTTAAAGAGGATTCGACATTTCGCCGCCAACCTATCAAATCAATTAGTCTCTTTTAAAACAAACTATTATCAGAGATTAATAAAGACAGTATTGTTAAATAAAAAGAACATGCCATTAGCATAAATAATTATCTTCATACCACAAAATAACAAAGCTTTCTTTACTCGTGCTCTCCTTGGATTAGAGAGAGAGAGAGAGAGAGATAGAGATAGAGAGAGAGAGAGAGAGAGAGAGAGAGAGAGAGAGAGAGAGAGAGAAAGATTGAGAGAGAGAGAGAGAGAGAGAGAGAGAGAGAGAGAGAGAGAGAGAGAGAAAGATTGAGAGAGAGAAGGAAGAGGAGGAGGAAAATCAATTTGAAGCATGTATATGAGTGTGAAAGTTTGATTCTGAATTTTGTTATTACTTGGCAGAGTTCAATCTATGATTATTTCATATAAATAACATCTCTACCATAAAAG
>BOPN01003275.1:37500-40000 GCA_017312705.2 Penaeus japonicus | reverse complement strand
TTATATATATATTCATATATATATATATATATATATATATATATATATATATATATTTATATATAAATATGTATATATATATATATATATATATATATATATATATATATATATATATATACATATTTATATATATATATGTATATATATATATATATATATATATATATATATATATATATATATATATATATATATATATACATATATATACACATATATATATATATATATATATATATATATATATACATATATATATATATATATATATATATATATATATATATATATATATATATTAAAGGTATGAATGATACTGGATATCTAGATAACGCAAGAGATGTATTTGACGCGTTACGACGAAGGTCTTTCAGAAATACATCTTTTTCTTTCGGCTGCTCCCATTTAGGCGTCGCCACAGTGGATCATCTTTCTCCAACGCGCTCAGTCTTTTGCGCATTCCTCAGTCACACCTACTGCTTCCATGTCTTCCTTTATAGCATCCATGTACCTTCTCTTTGGTCTCCCTCTCTTCCTCCTTCCGGGTACCTCCATATCTAACATCCTCCTCCCCACATAATCCTTATCCCTCCTCCTCACATGCCCAAACCACCTCAGCCTTGCTTCCTGTGCCTTTTTCCCAAATTGCCGCACATATGTTGTCCCTCTGATATATTTATTTTGGATTTTATCTACCCTCGTCACAACCAGGGAAAATCTTAACATGTTTAGTTCACTTACTTCCATCTCCGCTTCCTGCCTCTTTGTCATTGGAATGGTTTCTATTCCTTACAGCATGGCAGGACGAACTACTCTTTTATAAATTTTCCCTTTAGTTCTTGCAGACACCCCCCTATCACATATCACTGGTGCAGTCTTCTTCCATCCATTTCAACCCATTGCACTCTCTTCTTTATTTCTCTACCGCAATCTCCATTACTTTGTACTGTTGACCTTAAGTACCTGAATTCCTCTACCTTTGCCACCTGCCCCCACCTGTAGCCTTATTGACCTCTCACCACCTCCATTCAGAGTCATGTACTCAGTCTTGGTCCTGTTCACTTTCAGTCCCCTCCTCTCTAGTGCTTACCTCCATCTTTCTAGCTCTGTCTCCGCTTCCACTCGGCTTTTGGAACATATTACTACATCATCAGCAAACAACATAGTTTGTGGGGCTTCCCGCCTTACCTCATCATTCAATCTGTCCATGATAATCGCAAATAGGAATGGGCTCAGAGCCGATCCCTGGTGAAGTCCCACCCCCGCACCAAATCCTTGTGTCATTCTAGCTGCGCACCCTACTGCTGTTATGCTATCTTCATACATGTCCTTCACCACCCTCACATACCTTTCTGGTACTCCCGAGCTCCTCATGCAATAGCTCTTCTCTCGGAACCCGATCGTAAGCCTTTTCTAAATCAATTAACACACAGTGTAGCTCCCTCTGTCCTTCCCTGTACTTTTCAATCAACATCCTAAGAGCAAAATATGCATCTGTTGTGCTTCTCCCTGGTATGAATCCAAACTGCTCTTCACTGATCCTCACAACTCTCCGCAGTCTCGCTTCTACATCTCTTTCCCTTATCTTCATTGCATGACACAATAGTTTTATCCCCCTATAGTTACTACAATTTTGTACATCTTCCTTGCTCTTGAAAATTGGCACTAACACATTCTTTCTCCACTCATCTGGCATCCTCCCTCCTTCTAAGATCTCATTGAACCATTGCCCTAAGCTCTTCCATGCTGCCACTGGTATCTTATCCGGGCCTACTGCTCTGCCCCGTTTTATCTTCTCCAAGGCCTTCCTCACCTCTTCTCTGCTGATTCTTGGTACTTCCTGATTTAACTCCTCCACCTCTTCTAACCTTCTTTCCCATTCACTTTCAATGTTCATGAGGTCCTCAAAGTATTCCTTCCATCTGTGTAATATATTTTCTTCCCTTGTCAGTGTATTTCCGTCTGCATCCTTCATAACATGCTGTATATCCCTCCCATCTCTCTCCCTTTGTTTGTCTAGTCTGTATAGGTCTTTCTCTCCTTCCCTTGTTTCTAACTTCTCATATAACTGTTTATATGTATTTTCCTTCGCTTTTGCCACTTCCCTCTTCGTTATCCTACACAACTCTTTGTATTCCTGATGGCTTTCTTCATCCCCAAGTCTGTCCCATTTCTGTTTTACCTGTTTCTTTATCTTTATACTATCTTGCACTTCCTCAATCCACCAGGTTTCCTTGTATTCTTTTCTTCGTCCTGATGTCAACCCAAATACACATTTAGCTTTTTCAGCCACTGTTTCTGAGATTTCCTCCCACCTGATCTCCTCCCTCATTCCAAAGACTTGTTTCACTTCCTGTGCAAATGCTGTACTGTACTCTTCCACCTTTAGTTTCCACCATTTGATCCTAGGTTCTGCCTCCATTTTGCTGGTTGCCTTCACTTTCAGATTAACTTCCCTACTAACACTCATTGCTGTCTTGTTACACTCTCCCCGGGA
>BOPN01003274.1:162960-167910 GCA_017312705.2 Penaeus japonicus | reverse complement strand
GCGTGTGTGTGTGTGTGTGTGTGTGTCTCTGTGTGTGTGTGTGTGTGTGTGTGTGTGTGTGTGTGTGTGTGTGTGTGTGTGTGTGTGTGAGCGCGCGCGTGTGTGTGTGTGTGTGTATGTGTTGAGTGGATATTACTTTCATTTAGGTGTTTATATAAGTTAGCATATTCATAAACATGAGGTATATAAAAAATCCCTGGGTTGAGAAGGATCCATTCAGCAGAAAAGGGAGTAGGGAAAAAGTAGCCACTTGTATATCTCTGATTCCTTGATAGAGAAGTATTTCTTATCATTCCTGCCTCTCCTTTTGATATTCATTGTTACATATAGTACTTTAATGTGAGTGAACATTGAATATTTCAATTTCAGCAAAGCGAGCTTGGTAACACATCTACTTACTTACTTGTACTGGTATATTGGTCGCTTTTTCATTGATGATTTGTTCAGAAAAGAGAGGGGGATAGAAAGAAAAGGAAAACACTAAAATATCAACTAATTTCCAATACTTGGATTTTTGCAAAGGAACTTTTTGTCTCATACAGAGAAATACAATGGATTTTTCACCCCAATATTACATATATTTCATATACATTCAAAATTATTGTATTTACATGCACGCATACATGCATTCATACCAACACACGCACATATGTATGCACTAGTAAATGTACACATACAAGTTTACATACTCCCACACCCACACACAAAAGGTATGATATAAGTGCAGGATTGAGGTTTCACACATCATACCTATGCGCCACTTCACCAAGTCATGCTATTCTTGCAGTTAAAAAACATGATATAAGAAGTATTTGGCATTTACTATGTATCTACCTGATATTTTCAGAAGCTTCACAATGACATTGCTGGTTTAGGGTCTTATAACACTAACGACAGTGTTTTTTTCAATCTTTTGTAATCCTAAAGTCAGTCTTTAGTCAAGGGGACATTTTTATTTTATAACGGTAACACGGTATTATACCGCTTATATCATTTCAGGGAAAGGACAAACCACGGGCAGCAGAGGGGAACAAACATGTGTAAGATGAACTGTGACTCACTCCTCCATTGTTCCCCAAAGAGAGTACATTTTCGAAAGTATTTCTTATATATATGCAATTTGCCAAAGCAAACTTGAATCCTACTGATAAACTTTGATCATTCTTTGGCTACTTGCTTCCTTTTCCAGTTGCTTGATTCCCTCTAATTTTAGAACACATCCTTTATAACACACACACACACACGCATCCTTGTATGCGTATTGTGAGAGCTTTGGCCCCCTAAGGAGGCTGACTCTATATTCAAGGAATTATGCATTTGATACACTTTTTGCTATATTATTACTATATACATATATTTCTTGAAAAGGATCATATTGATCTTAGCTCTTTCGATATTCACACAATTATTAGACAGTTGCACCACAGGACAAGGAAAACATAACATAACAATTCAAAACTCTTGTCACAAGATGACTAGATTATATATGCATTGACATACTTTCTAAATCTACTTGAAACTAGATTCATTAACAACTTCAAGTTAGTTCCTTCATCTACAGTATCACTATACACTGCTTTCTGCTCTGTGTGTCGGTCGGTCTGTAACAGTCATAGATTTGGGACTTCGAGAGATGTCGTGCAAAAGAGGTGTGGCCTTATATAAAGGGTGGAGTGGCTGGGTCGAGGACAGAGTTGTTTGGCTTGACATGGCAGTTGTAATTTGAGGAATATCAACGGGTGTCGGCAAGAGGGAAGGCTGGCGAGACAATGGCGGATCTGAAGTGAGTGGGGAGGTAAAGGAGTCAGTGTTGGCGGGCGAGGAAGGGGATAGCTGTGGTGACACTCCTGAGTACACATAGTGGTGCACTAACGACGGCTGCCCACGTCCATATTCCTGCTGCTGGCCGCCCCAGGGCGAGGTTTGGATACCCCATTCGCTGTTGTTGGCACAGAGAATTTCGTAACCATTAAGTTTCTCGCCATAGCCGGAGTCCCGCGACATTTGTGAGGTTGTCAAATCAAACTTGACCCTATGTGAACTTTGAGAGGACCCCGAGGACGAGGCTCGGCTAGGACCGCTGCCTGGGGAGTCAGGTGTATCACCTATACTTCTTCTGCTGTCGGGAACATTCTCTGCTTCCTCCATTTCCTTTTCCTCTTTAGATATGCACACTATTTCTGGGTTGTCATGGACGGTTTCTGACATCAGAGCGGAGACTCCCTGTATGGAGTCGGCCTCGGGGTCCTCGCCCAGCATTGTGGGCATGGGATTCAGATGGAGGGAACTATCGGAGTCCTCCCGGCCGCCTTTCCGCGGCGTAGGGGGTGTGGGCATGATGGGATCAATAGTGATGAAAGTAGTTGGTGTAATGGAGTGTGGACTGATCTCTTCATCGTCTGAAGACTCTGGGAGTTGCTCAGCCGCCGGCAATACTTGGCGTCTGGAATTCAAAGGTGGTGTCTCGACATAGAAGCAGTACCCAGTACCGAGACGAGTAGGGGGCGGACGATGATTTAGAACTGGGGACTGATGCAAGGGCTGTAGTGCTGATGAAGCCCTCCTACCTTCCCTGAGCAAGAGAGATGCCCGAGATACCACGCTTGAGGCTTCGCTCAACGTTTCAGGCGAGGCTAGTGGCGCCACGCCCGCCAGCCAATCTTCTCCACGCTCTAATGATCCTCGTGTCGATTCCCTGACTCCAAGGAGCAGCTGTTCCTCAAGGGCCGAAAGAAGCTCCCACGTAATAGCCGGTGAGTGAACATGAGCCGTCTTGCGGAGATCCAGAGCGGGCTCTGGCGAGGTGACAGGCGTACAAGTAAAAGAAGTCTCGAGGAGAAGCTTATGCGGAGGAGTAGCTAGACGATTCCCACTATTTGACAGAGCGACATTTGACGAAAGGGGGGCACTGTTTAGAGGTGTCACCCTTCTGGACTCCTCTGCAGGCGTTGTCGGATGAGGCAAGAGGCTGGTAGGCGTGTGTGGTCGCGAGCCGAGGAGCCTTCGTGTTTCTCCGCCCTCAGGGATGAGGCCATCACTCCTCCGGCGAGATGGGCTGTCCGTCATCCGCTGGGGTTTCGTCGGGCCCGGATTCTCCAGCACCTGAAGGACCCCAAAGAGGTTACCTGATGATCTCACATGCACCAACAGTTCCGAAGTGCCATGAAGGACATCTGAATGGTTTTCGTTTTCAATAAGAAAATAACACTGCTACTTTCCTACAATGCTAATATTTCCTACTATAAAATCATTAACTATATACGCATAAAGTAAAGTAATGTAGAAAAAAAAACAGGATGAGTCAAAACAGAAAAGAAAACAATATATATACATATATATCAATAAAAAATGAGAAAAGAAAAAATCTAATGTAAAATTAGGGTAGGTAAGATTTTACTTTCCAAGGCAAACAAAAACTATTGAAAAATACTAGACATGGATTCAATAATTAAAGGAGATCGAATCACTAACACCATGTTCACCAAAGGTATTCACCACGATCTTACAAGCCAAGAAAGAAAATGGCGATTGATTCATTCAGACACCCTTCTGTTGAACAGTGGAACTCAAAATCAAAAGTCGTCTTTATTCTCCTGTTACTAATACTTCAATAGAAGAGATCGTATTTTTTAGCAGGAAACAAAATTGCTGGAACAGGCAATGTGTTATGCAGTATTCATTAAGAAGCTATCACAACAGAGTACAAACGGCATCAAGCTTTGATACAATTCATTAGTTTGCACTGGAATACAAAGTACATTTTAGGGAGGCATATAGAACATACATCATTACCTAAGGCTGCTATATTTGTTCAAGGCTGTTATTGAAATGGCTGTCAACCATTAATTTTTAGCTTAGCGTTTCTCTTGGCCTGTAAAGTATTTGTTCTATAATGTAATACAAATGAGGGCAAATTTCTGCCACTTCGTTGCATCTAATAAACTAAAAACAAGATTCCTATTATATTTCGCTTTCATTATTTTAGCAAAGAGTATTTACATTTGAACCAATTCATATATACTCGTATTTGGAATAATGAAGCATGGTCACCCATCTCGAAGAAATACAGCATCATCTAAACATTTTGGTTACTGGACTAAACAACGACAAATACACGTAGAGATGTGACAGCTATCCAACCAGCATATAAGAAAGAGAGAGATATGCAGCAAGCAACTAAACCTTGTACCAATTACATATAATGATAATATTGCTTTTACGTGCATGCAGAAGGAAATTCACTCCATTACCAACGCACTTGTTACGTCAAGTGGCGATATATATTATATATATGTGTGTATGAATATAGGGAATAGAGACTGGAAGTGACTTAAAGGGATAAGTCCTAGAAGGCGAAACGAGAAGACGCACAGCTGCTGTGAGAGGTAGGCTATATTATATTAAAGAAACTGATAAAAACGAAAATAATATGTGAGCATTATGCGAGGCGATAAAAAGATGAAATTCTAGAGAAAACAGTAAGCGGTAAATCATATCAAGAGCAGTTGGTGATAGAGATTAGGTGGTGGTGATGATTTAATGGATCTAGATTTAATGAGTGTGAAAATGAAGTGATTAGGAGGAACACACAAAGAAACATACATAAAAAAACAATGTAAAATTACAGGTACGGTAAGAAAAAAAATACATGGACGCGCATGCACTTCTGCACACACTGCCTACACGAACACATAACGAATCACATACGTACGTACTCATATCCACGCACACGCACACGCACGAAGATAGAAGAGAAGAATAGAAAAAAAGTAAATGGGAAATAGAAAAGGCCTCTGAAATATATGAGAAAATTGAAGAACAAGAAGATTAAAAAAAAAAAAAAAATATGAAGAGAGGCAGGAGAAGGAGAGGGTAGGGGTTTTAGAAGGAATAAAGAAAATGAAAAAAGAAGGAAAGGGGAAGAAGGAAGAAGAATGGGAGGAGGAGTAA
>BOPN01003274.1:126547-129047 GCA_017312705.2 Penaeus japonicus | reverse complement strand
TTAAAGAAGGCAAATATTTAAAGGAGGCTTTGAGACCAAGGCCAATTAAGATCAAATTAGAAAATGAAAAACAGAAATGGAAACTAATTGGAAAGAATATGAAACTAAAGGAAATTGATAAATATAAAGAAGCATGGATATCACCCGACTTGAGCTATGAAAAAAGGCAAAGTCAAAAAATATTGATAAATAAACTAAGAGAAAACTGAAAAAAAGACGGAGCAGGAAAACACTGATATATCACCAGCAATAGACAAGGACATTCAGTCCTGCGAAGCATACCTATTCGAACAAAGGCAGGTGATGAAACGCCCACCGCTACACCGGGGGAAGGTCCAGCTCCCCCAAAATAGCGGGAAACTACATCAACTATCTAACAACAATAGGTAATGTAGACACGCAAATAAATAACTTATTTGAGACTCTCATACTGCTAAATATACAGGGATTATATCCAAAAAGTAACCAGACACAACCTACATATCTAGAGGACATGGCAAAGATCAACAATTATTCAATGATAGCTCTTACAGAAACTCATCTGAATGAAGAGATAAAAAATGAAGTTAAAATTGATAACTATGAGCTAATAAGGAAAGATAGAAATAAGAGAAGCAGAGGAGGAGTAGCTCTTTATATCAGGAAAGAATTAGCAACTAGAATGGATACTGTAATAGAATACTCTAATAATACAGTAGAAATACTAGGGGTATTGACAAAAGATACAAAAGAGCTATACATTATTTTATACAGACCTCCTGGAAACACGAGAAACATCTTTCAATCAATCACTAGGCATTATTAGTAATTACATTGTCAATACAAGGGAAATTGAAGCTATTATTATACTTGGCGATTTTAATTTCCCCTTTATCGATTGGGAAACAAAGAAAATAAAGATAGGAGCAAATGCCACTAAAGATGAAAAACAACAAGCGAGAATGCTTTTAGATTTTGAAGAAAATTTTTACCTTAACCAAATCATCAATATTCCAACAAGGGAAGAAAATATACTGGACCTTGTTTTCATTAGTATAGGGGAAGATGTACACAACATATCATCAATTCATACAGCCCAATCGGACCACAACATAATTGAAATCACAATGAATAAGTTAAATAATCAGAAAAGTAGTAACAAACAGATAGCCGAAGCAGAAAAGAGCCTCAGATCTTTAAACTTTAGCCATAATCAAATAAATTGGAAAAAAATAAATGCAACACCAGAAAAGTCACTGAAAGATATTGACTTTTAAAGATGATTGTAGAATGTTTGTGCCCCCCCCCAAAAAAAAAAAAAAAAAAAAAAAAACAGAAACAAGAATATTAAACCAAGAGATCGAAGGATCATGTTAAGAAACAAACAAACAAGAAAATACGGTTAACAAATTGAAAAAACCCAGATCAGATCAAGAGAGAAGGGATCAATTGGCTATTGGAAGATAAATTAAAACTGTCTATAAGTAACCAAAAAGCATCCGAAGAAAAAAGAGCTGTGGAAGCTATAAAACAGAATGCAAAATATTTTTTTTCTCTTATGCAAACAACAGGTTAAAGAGGAGAACAGAACTTGGGCCTCTTGAGAATAATGGTGCATTGGTAACTGATCCTGACACACTTCGAGCACATACTAAGGGACCTAACTGAAAATAGAGAAGTTGATGTAATATATCTAGACTGCAAAAACTTTTGACAGAGTAGATCACGGCATTCTGCTACATAAGATTAAAGACCTTGGAATCGGCGGGAAAGTTGGAAGATGGATTTACAACTTCCTAATAAATCGTAAACAAAAAGTACAAATTAATGGGCTTTACTCAACTGAAACGATTATCATGAGTGGGGTGCCACAAGGGTCCGATCTTGGGCCCTTGTTATTCCTTATTATGATTGGTGATATTGATAATGGTGTGAAACACTCAAGAGTAACATCATTTGCAGATGATACAAGAATAAGTACACCAATAGATATACAAGATAATGAAAACAAACTTAACGAGGATCTACATACCATCTGTAAGTGGGCATATGATAATAATATGAAATTCAATGCAGATAAATTTGAAATCATAAGATATAGTCCAATTGGAAATTTAAGAGCAAGATCATATTTTGTCGAAGATGTAAAGATTGAGGAGAAAAAAAGTAGTACAAGATCTAGGACTCTATATGAGTAATGACACGAGTTTCAGTCACCATATAGAGCAGATTGTCAACAAAGGAAAAGTTATGAGTGGATGGGTAATGAGGACTTTTAACACAAGAGACCCAGAACACCTTTTACCACTATGGAAAACATTAGTGACCACAAGATTAGAATACCAGTGCCAAGTATGGAGCCCAAAACTTATAAAAAATATGATGTTGATAGAACAAGTCCAAAGAATCTTTACACGTAAGTTAGATAATATGATGGGTCTAAACTATTGGGAAAGACTAAAAAAACTAAGACTGTACTCACTACTAAGGCGGAGAGAGAGATACTTTATTATATATGTGT
>BOPN01003274.1:42784-45284 GCA_017312705.2 Penaeus japonicus | reverse complement strand
AAAGTCATAACAAAAACATTCCTATGGTTGATCACTTGCCTTAGCTGGAATTAGCCAAACCTCAAGAAAAATGTACATTCAGTCAATACCTCTGGCAGACTTTGCAGATCATAATTACATATTATTCGTCTTTCTTTTTCTCTGTTATAATATATAACTATCATGCACATGGGAATCTGCAATCAGTTGGTCACGCTGCCAGGAACACAATTACCAGTCTCACGACTTCGTCTCTCTTAAAGATAAGGGACGTTGAGCGTATGGGAATAGGCTAATGGTAACAGGTACCATCAAAACTATCATTATAACAGTTATCAGACTGAAAGATATAGCCTAATTTAAGAGAAATACGCTGCTATTGTTACTATCAAAACTATCATATAGCAGTTATCTGACTCAAGAAATTACCTAACCTCAGAGAATTGCAGGATGACAAAGTGCATGATCTGGGTTCATCCTCGCTTTGTATCATTGATGTTGAAAATTAACTTCGACTGAACTCTTACAACGAGTCGGCTGAGGCTTTCTGATTGAAAGAACAATTTAACTGACAAGTCTCGAGCTTCATTTTCTCAGAAACGGTTTCGGATTTAATTCGTTTTCTTGCTCTCTCTTTTGCTTCTCGCTACACACACAGACACACACACACACACACACACACACACACACACACACACACACACACACACACACACACACACACACACACACACACACACACACACACACACACACACACACACACAATGTATATATATATATATATATATATATATATATATATATATATATATATATATATATATATATACACACACACACACAGATAGATATATAGATAGATAGGTGAATAGATAGACACACAGACAGACATAAGGATAAAACAGTAAAGTAACAGTGCAGTAACATGATACAAGCACATCGCGAGATCAGTCCGTGCATGTGTTTCTATGCGTATTGTTGCATAGATGTTCAACACTCCGCATTACAAACAAGCTTCTATGCATTTACATAATATGCCCAGTATTGTTCCTCATACGTATGCGACGTGGAAGGAATGAATTCATGTTTACATACCATGAGAATTGTATGGATTCTTCAGAATGCTTGTGAATAGGTACTTACCTTGACACGAGCAAATGTTGGTAGTTTGTAACTATATGTCAGCATGTTATCCCTCGCCTTATGCACAAGGACTTACAAATACACGGTTACACATATACGCATGGGTACAAGATAAGATCAGAGGTTTATCTCTCTCTCTCTCTCTTTCTCTTTCTCTTCCCACTTTCACTCTTTTTATACATTCGTTGATTGGTAAAGCTTTGTTCATTCGAGTGGTAATTTTAGATATATTTTCGTATATCACTTATACATAGAGTATGTATAAACACACACATACTGTATATGGATGTATATACTGTATATGTGCACTTGCACATGCACACAAACTGATAAATTTCAATTTTTATCTCTTCTGTTGGCCTATTCTTTAAAATCAAGAATATTAAATCAATATTTGAAGAATATTTTCTTCTAATGTCTTCAAGCTAAATATGTATAAACCTATCTATCAATTTATCTATCCATCTATCTTTGTATCTATCTATCTATCTATCTATCAATATGAATCACCGACTGCCCAAGTGACTACACAGACCCTCAATCTTTAGCATACGAAGCTGCAATTGACCTGAACAAATAAAGCAAGTGGAGTGAAAGAAATCAGAATAAACAGGGACTGCAAATGTGATTTATGATGATTGGGGCTTAGATACGACATCGGCGAGGAATAATGCCTGGCATCATAAGGTGAGAGGAGAGCCGCGGTTTCTTGCCACAACAAATTAAAAACGAGAAACGCAAAAGGTTGATTTATTGCGCCGAGAGAACAATGGCGCGGGGAGGGTCGACCCGTTGGAATTCGCCCGGCAGAGATGCCAGGCTTTGGAGTCTCCGTCCAGAGGAGGTCGGAGGCTTTTGGTCGGGCGCGGGGGCTTTGGGGTCTATTCGGATGAGGACGGAGGATTGTTGCAGAACAGCAAGCAGAGATAGGTGTGTTGCAATTCATGCGGCAGAAATAGGAATCGTACTTGCGGTTCATCTGGCAGAGATAGGTAGTTTTCTGTTTATGATCTTATGTCTATTTGTCCGCTTGTCTATCTGTCTGCTCTCTCTGTCTCTACCTCCCTCTCTCTCTCTCTCTCTCTCTCTCTCTCTCTCTCTCTCTCTCTCTCTCTCTCTCTCTCTCTCTCTCTCTCTATCTATATATATATATATATATATATATATATATATATATATATATATATATATATATTTTTTTCTCTATCTCTCTCTCTCTCTCTCTCTCTCTCTCTCTCTCTCTCTCTCTCTCTCTCTCTCTCTCTCTCTCTCTCTCTCTCTCTCTCTCTCTCTCTCTCTTCTCTCTCTCTCTGTACCTTTATCACTATCTTATTTTCCCTCTCTCTCTTGCACTTCCATTAACGCATTTAAATCT
>BOPN01003274.1:40000-42041 GCA_017312705.2 Penaeus japonicus | reverse complement strand
CTCTGCCTGCCGATCCTACTCCCCATATTCGTACCAAAAGACGTGTTACGCCCAGGAGCCTTGGGATGATTTCTAACGCTTAACCATAAACACAGGATCCCAAACCCCGCGTATTGGGCTGTGAGGCAGGTGCCGTCAGAGAGATGGACAGCTTTGACTTGTGGCATCCGGCCGCCCATATGCCCCCCTCCACCCTTTCCTTGACTCTTTTTCTTCCTACCAGACTGTGCATGCGTTATGTGAACCACCATTATTAACTCAACAAAAGATGGGAAATATATTTTATGATTCGTAGAAAACGCAAAAGACCTATCATACACTTCAACAATCAAATAAGAATACGTCTGTAATAAAACAACTTGTACATCAAGAAATGTATCGATTTCTCCATTCTCTCTCCCTCTCTCCTGTCTCTCTCTCTCTCTCTCTCTCTCACACACACACACACACACACACACACACACACACACACACACACACACACACACACACACACACACATTTTCTTTCTATTTCTGCCTTTGTGTTCCAATACGTGTCTTACTTCCGGATTCTCCTCCCCCTAGAAATCATAATGGAGACTGTAAATTGGAAACTCGATGTCTAAGGCGAGATTCTGAGATTGGAAGCTCGATGTCTAAGGCGAGATTCTGAGATTGGAAGCTCGATGTCTAAGGCGAGATTCTGAGATTGGAAGCTCGATGTCTAAGGCGAGATTCTGAGACTGGAAGCTCGATGTCTATACCGAGATTCTAAATTTGGAAACTAGATGTCTATCATGGGATTCTGAGATAGGAAGCTCAATGTCTATGGAGAGATTCTGAGATTGGACACCTGATGTCTATGTAGAGATTCTGAAATTGGACACTAGAAGTCTACAGACAGATTCTGAGATTGGACACTAGATGTCTACGGACAGATTCTGAGATTGGACACTAGATGTCTATGAAGGGATTCTGAAGTTGGACACTAAATGTCTATGGAGAGATTCTAAGAGTGGGCACTAGATGTCTATGGAGAGATTCTGAGATTGGACACTAGATGTCTATGAAGGGATTCTGAGATTGGACACTATATGTCTATGGAGAGATTCTGAGAGTGGGCACTAGATGTCTATGGAGAGATTCTGAGAGTGGGCACTAGATGTCTATGAAGGGATTCTGAGAGTGGACACTAGATGTCTATGGAGAGATTCTGAGAGTGGACACTAGATGTCTATGAAGGGATTCTGAGAGTGGACACTAGATGTCTATGGAGAGATTCTGAGAGTGGGCACTAGATGTCTATGGAGAGATTCTGAGATTGGACACTAGATGTCTATGGAGAGATTCTGAGAGTGGGCACTAGATGTCTATGGAGAGATTCTGAGAGTGGACACTAGATGTCTATGAAGGGATTCTGAGATTGGACACTATATGTCTATGGAGAGATTCTGAGAGTGGGCACTAGATGTCTATGGAGAGATTCTGAGAGTGGGCACTAGATGTCTATGGAGAGATTCTGAGAGTGGACACTAGATGTCTATGGAGAGATTCTGAGAGTGGACACTAGATGTCTATGGAGAGATTCTGAGAGTGGGCACTAGATGTCTATGGAGAGATTCTGAGAGTGGGCACTAGATGTCTATGGAGAGATTCTGAGATTGGACACTAGATGTCTATGGAGAGATTCTGAGAGTGGGCACTAGATGTCTATGGAGAGATTCTGAGAGTGGACACTAGATGTCTATGAAGGGATTCTGAGAGTGGGCACTAGATGTCTATGGAGAGATTCTGAGAGTGGGCACTAGATGTCTATGGAGAGATTCAGAGAGTGGGCACTAGATGTCTATGGAGAGATTCTGAGAGTGGACACTAGATGTCTATGAAGGGATTCTGAGAGTGGGCACTAGATGTCTATGGAGAGATTCTGAGATTGGACACTAGATGTCTATGAAGGGATTCTGAGATTGGACACTAGATGTCAATGAAGGGATTCTGAGATTGGACACTAGATGTCTATGGAGAGATTCTGAGAGTGGACACTAGATGTCTATGAAGGG
>BOPN01003273.1:165027-167978 GCA_017312705.2 Penaeus japonicus | reverse complement strand
TATATTAATATATATATATATATGTATGTATATATATATATATATATATATATATATATATATATATCACATAAATTCAGGGAAACTGTGGCTAGTGTCCATTGTGAGAGCACTTAGAGAAAAAGTCCTCACCCCAGGCTACCATTGAGATGTCTGACAACGTGGAATACTCGTCTGACGTCGTGGGACTTTCGTTTGGCGCCGTGTGGTCGTCATTTCCCTCTTTAGGCTTCTTTTCTGTTTCTGTTGATGGGAAGTTACTTTTGTTAGCTTTTATAATGGTCTGCTAAGATGTGTACTGTGGTATTAGTTTTCTAAAATAAAGAACACTGTGTATGATAAGCGAGTGTAGCAAAAAGCGTTGTGAATGGTTTAACTTACCAGTAAGAGCACCTTGAAACAAATTGGCATATAATTTCCTTAATATTACTGTAATGTCGATTGGGATTTAAACTTGATTCACGAGATTTTCTAAAATTAGTCACATTACTAGAACAAAAAAAAGTTAAGGAAATGGATTTGATGGTACGAAAGAAGGCCGGAAGAAGGCAAAACCACAAAGCAAACGTTAGTACTTACATCGGAAAGTACATACCCGATTCGCTACCCGTGACTGTGCACTTACTGGTCGGTAGCACAACGCTGCCATTGGTAGCTTAGGCGTGACCAATTGAGTGTACCGATATGCTTGTTAGAAGACCTTTTCAATTTTGGAAGCTGGATGAGAGGCATGTGCAAAGCAGAGAGATAAGTAATACAATCATAACATTGACAAAGATACCAATTATAATAGCAATGTCAATAGAAACGAGCGTATAAAAACGGTCAAAATGTTAATGATCGAGGATGTTCATCTTCCCTTCTTCCAATCTCTCATTCTGCGCCAAGACTCCTGAAATTGGAAAATGGAATCTCAAGTTTCATTCTACTGATAAATTAAAAATCATAAGGACAATGCAATGACAAAGCCCAAATATCATATATCGATAAAACCCTATGAATGAGATTTGTTTGTTAGTCACTTGTTTTGCAGCTTAATGGTATCACAGCTCTCGTGATTCAGCTCTTTATACGGAATGCGTTCGCACACTCACACAATTGCGCACCCAAGATGTCATCATCCTATCATTACCGTGACACCTGCTGCTGTATTCTTGGACGTTTTCTGCGTGTCGTGGCCATGTCATGTTCATGTTGTGTCCATGTCGTGTTCATGTCACGAATGCGGTATTCTAGTATGCAAAAGCGTGGCGCGTTTGTGTCAGCTGCTTCAGGCTTACCAACCATTCCAAAGTTAACATTTTTCGAATGAATGGCACTGTCCAACGACAAATTCATAAGAGAAACTACAATCTTAAGTAGCACTAAAAATTAGATAGTACAATTTTGGTATGATTCATTCTTTGTACTTGTTCCTACAACCATTTCACGAATGCGCTGTTGGTAATTCACTCTATGCTCGATCAACACCAACGGGAGGAGAGGGATCGTGTGTTTATGAATAGATCTTCCTCAATTTGTCTCTGTATATACTGTACATATATGCGTATCTTTAATATATCATACATATAGATTTAATGTATACATATTTAATATAATTATATACTTTAATTTACCGTTCCTGACTACTTTTACCATTCATTTAACTTAACTCTCCCTCGAAAAGTCCGCTATGAGGTAAACAAACTTAAAATCAGCAGAGAATCTATGTTTTCCTAAAAGGGTTTGTAATCCAAGTCTAGGACAATGATGCCTAATATATCCATATAGATATTACTTTCCAAACGTAGTATGCTCATATCAAGTATTGGTAAGAAAAAAGTACAGTAAAAATATGTTTCTTTTTTGCCTCTGTACCTATCGTGACAAGCCTACCCCTTTGTCACAGAGTTTCCACGCTTTTGCCACGACACGAACCCGCGCTTCTAGAATACGAATCGCGGCATGTTCATGTCATATACACGGCGCGCTTAGTGACTTAGTATAAGTATAGTTTAAGTGACACAGAAATACTGTAAGCTTATACACACACACAAACCTATACAAGTAATATTGTTAGTAAATTTGCATGTGTATATACACACACACACACACACTAGATGTATATATATATATATATATATATATGTATATATATATATATATATATATATATATATATATATATACATACATACATACACACACACACACACACACACACATACACTAATACATAGATGTTATTTGTTTGTGTGTGTGTGTGTGTAGCTGCCTTTAGGTTCATATCTTTGCGTGGTCATCTTGAACTCTGGTCATCTGTGAAGTCGAAACACAGACATTATCTGTAAAAGATACAAAGACGGAGAATGTATGACTGGAGTATATATGCACATTTATTTCAATCTGCCATAAAAAGAACAATGTCTAATAACATGCCTCGACAGAGTAGTCACCTGGGACGGTTGATGTCAAGTTTCGTGTTGATATCTGCAGGTTCACCCGCGTCGAAATTCATGCTGAGGCCCACTTTGGCAACCTTTACCAACTTGTATGCCCTGGCCGACTCAGAGGAAACCTCATCATGGCCCGCTTTCACCTAAGATTCGTTGGATAGGAATGAAGGATCCTACACATTTGAAATGGCACATTACTTTGTCAAAGGAAGGACATTTTATTCAAAAATCACTTGAACTACTTGTTGAATAATAGTGGCAGGGAATTGAATTAGGAGTTGACTGATGATCAAAATCATCATAATCATAAACATCATCCAGTAATGAACCGCTTAAACAAGGAGACTATAGCTGAACGGAGCAGAAACAAAGCTTGAGGACTTACTCTTCGGAAAGCAGCGAACACGATCATCAGCAATGCTACGAGCCTCAGAAGTCTCATCCTAAGAGAAAATATTTAATAGTCTGTATGTTTATAAGTAGAAAGATACCAAGGCTCCACACGCACACACACAC
>BOPN01003273.1:155027-160027 GCA_017312705.2 Penaeus japonicus | reverse complement strand
TTATTTTATTTTATTTGCCATGTCGGCACCATCGACCAACACAATAGCTTGATGGATAAACCATGTAGGGGAGTTATCTCTTGACTACGTGTTTGTGTGAACCTTCTGGATTGCGAGTGTTGACCTGATGCCGGCGGAGCAAGGAATGGCTGGCTGTGCTTATTGTTTTTGCTTTCTCATTTCTTATATTCATAACCAAACCTATATTTTTTAACTTGAGCTTTATACAATGGGTGTGAAACAAATAAGTCTCCTCACGGGAAAATGTATGAGCTCGGACTCTCTACCTCTCCTCCCCAAACCGGTATCCGCCACTTTGGTGGAATATCATTCCTGTTTCCTTACAATATATATATTTATAATATGCATATAGAGATATTATGTATATATCACATATATGTATATATATATCATATATATGTATATACACAAAAAAAAACTGTTATTGATTGATATATATGTATATATATACATATATTTATATATACATACATATATCTATATCAATCTCTCTCTCTCTCTCTCTCTCTCTCTCTCTCTCTCTCTCTCTCTCTCTCTCTCTCTCTCTCTCTCCCTCTCTTCCCACTTGGTACAAAAAAGGGTGTCGAATACCAAAGAAGAAGAGGAGGAAGGGAAAGGGGCAGATGGAGAGAAGGGAAGAGAGGAGAGGAGAGATATATATATATATATATTATCAACATCGTCAGCCTGTATCATTCCACTGCAAGACGTAGGCCTCTCTCAATCTTTTCCAGTCATTCCAGTCTTGTGTCCAGTTTGCTCCTGTGAAATTAGCTATTTCATCCCGCCATCTTGTCACTGATCTTGCCCATGGTCTCTTTGTGTCATGTATTTCCCATGCTGTCCTGTCTCCGATATATATGTCCTCCCCACTGCCACGTTTTCTTTTTAATGCTCTTAAGTATATCCTCTACTTTTCTTTGTTGCCTGATTCATGTAGTTCTTTTTCCGTCTCTTAAGCTAACTCCTAGCATAAGCTTTTCCATTCCTCTTTGAGTACTAATTTCCTCTTAAGTACTTTGTACGTAATCTATGGTTATGACCCATATGTTATGACGGGGACACATTGGTCAAAAATCTTTCACTTTAGACATAGTGCCAGACGACCTCGTAATATATTACTATGTGTACCGAAGGCACTCCAACCTAGCTTGATTCTCCGTTTTATTTCGGCTTCGCGGGATGTACTCGACTGTATGAGTTGCCCTAGGTATACATACTCGTTCACTGCTTCTAGTACCTCGCCCTGTATTTGTATTTGCTTAACTGGGGTTCGACTGTTGAACATGACTTTAGTCTTTTTCATGTTCATTTTAAGGCCAATCTTCAGACTTTCCCTATTTAAATCGCTTATTAATTGTTGTAATTCATCTGAGGACTCGCCGAAAAAACAATGTCATCTGCAAATTTTAGATTGCTTGAGTGTTCATCCCCTATTTTAATCCCTTTTTCCTTCCAATCTAACTTCTTGAATATTTCCTCTAGGCAAGCTGTAAACAACTTGGGTGAGATGATGTCGCCCTACCTGACACCTTTTTTATAGGTATTTTATCGGTTTCTTCGTCTTGTATCATCTCTATGTATATCATCTAATAATCTACAATATATTTCCTCTACTTCTTGTTTACGAATTGCATCTAGTACTGCCGCTATCCGTACTGAGTCGAATGCCTTTTCGTAATCTATGACCGCCATACACAGAGGCTTCCTATATCCGTTTGTTTTCTCTTTTATTTGGGCTAGTGTGTGGATATGGTCTGTAGTTGAGAATCCGATGTGGAAGCCTGTCTGTTCCCTGGGTTGTTTTGAATCTAATGTATCGGTGATGCAGGGTGTGATGATTTAAGTGAACAGTTTATAGATTACTGAAAGAAGACCTCCTCCTTGTTGTCTTAATGTTTAAAGCCTCATTTATTTTTCGTATGTAAAATTTTCGCACGTTTTCTTTCTTCTTCTTGTTTATATTTTTTTATAGCTCTGTGTATACATATGCACACACACACACACATATGCATGCACACACATACACACATACACATACACATATGCATGCACACACACACACACACACACACACACACACACACACACACACACACACACACACACACACACACTGCCCCCTGTGTTCATCATCATATCTTGCCGCTCCATCTCTCAAGCCAACATCGGGTAGTGTCATTGACGACCTTCAGGTCATTGTCAGTACAGGTTGGACTTAATGAGCATGATGACATAATGTGCTCCATTGTTTGAATCTCGGCTCCACAAGGGCATTCTGGGTTGACTGAATGCCCCCATTTTACCATATTATCCCCAGTTCTAGCCACTTTTGCCCTAGCTCTATTGAGTGTTACCCATTGCACGCGGGGCAGCTCTGTGCCAGGTGGTAGGCAATCGCTTGGGTCTGGCAGTGCTACATTTGTAGTATGTGGATCTATTTCATTCCACTTTGATATCCTATATGATTGTGGAGTTATATTAGGGAGACCAGCCACTGTTGTGAAACTCCTACGTGATTTTAAGCGTTTTGCAACTTCTTGATGGTTGTATAGAGGGTGCCTTGTGTCGCTTAGTTGTTTAGAACGCTCTGTACATGCTATAGTCTCCCGTCGCACTTCTGGTGGGGATATACCACTTAATCTGTAGAGTGCCGGTAATGGGTTGGTCTTAAGATTCCCAGTTATTGTTCGGCACACTCTATTTAATTCAGCGTTCACACGGTTGCCCCCTGTGATGATAGATCATAGACATCATGGGATTAATAAATGTAAATTTGATAGATAACCACTCATAGACAAAAGGGCAATCAAGGGGCCGTGGCTGAGGATATTTTTGTACAGTTATTGGCTGCACATTTTGTTAAATATCTCTACAGACAAATAAGCTCTCCAGCCAGGAAACTCTCAGAGCAATTTGCCGACAAAAGAGGCAAGGTCAGAGGGAAGTGCATGCAATCACCGTCTAGTATCAACAGCAGTCGTAGGACCTGTACAATGGCACTTGATAAATGCCTGATTATGTGAATGTGCATAAGGCCGACCTGGCTACTTCCTTCAATTAGATCCCCTCACAGGCCATCTGCTTCAGTGGATTAGGAGTGAAATATGTGTGGTCCACTACAATATGAAAACTGATATTCTCCTGTTGAAGCTGTCAACTGAATGGGCAGACGTTCTGAATTTGGATCTGCATAAATGTATTGAAACATTTTATTTCTAGACTTAAGAGATGTCTTATCATCTGCACAAATGCATATATCACTGGCGGATAATGCCAATTTCTTAATATATGTTGTAGTTGTAGTTGATTTGACATTAATTTGTCGTGATACCTCACAGTATCATATTGCAGTACAATGTCTGATCATTATCCTATCAACATTTAGATTTATAAATACAACCATATTACGATAAACTCCTCTTTCCCTCTTCCCTCTCTCTCATTCGCTTGCTCTTTCCCTCCCATCTTCCTCATTTTTTCTCTCGCTTTCACGATCCAGTTTCTGTAGCCCTACTAGTACCCTGGCTAAGAATTGTTCACTCACACTTGTTCACTCTTACGGAGAACAAAATAGATATTATTCTTGTAGTGATTTATCGGGAGATTCTTCTTGCCCCAAAGCAAATCCCCGATTCAATCTGTGCTAACGTGGTAACGTGAATCCTGTCCTGTGTAGGGGTAGGCTGCCACCAGCTGATAAGGGATCAGCACCCGTGTATGTGTGAGACAGTAGGAGACGTGTAAAATGTATGTTATTTATGTGTATGAGTGTATGTCAGTCTGTATGTGGAAAGAAAGAGTTCCTACACAGGTCATTGCCGAGCAGGCGTGGCTAGAGTCAGGTAAGCATTACAGGGTGTCTTGAAAGATATAAAAAGAAAGTCCCGATCATCAAAGTTTATTATTTATTCAGAACAAAAGGTCTCTCCTCCTCCCATACCCAAATATCTCATTCCTTGGCCTGGCCATGAATTAACTATGGCCGCAACCCTTTAAAAATAGTAAAAAATCAATAAAAAAACAAGTGCCAAAAGAGCACAGGTTGTGAGCAGTGCGGTTGCCGAGCTAGGGGCTCATATGCAAGAGGCCATCTGCTGACGATCCACTTTTCTTCTTTCTTTGTTGGATTTATTGGCTATCAACCAGCGGCACTTGCCAAGGTCATTAAGCCAATGTTTCCATTTTTTCTTATCAATCTAGAGAAGGTCATAAAGTTTTGTCTCCTTTAGAAAAATGATTACTTTACTGATTATTTTTTCATTGTTAGATAATATTTTTTTTATACTGAATTCCATATTTTTGGTTTGTAAATAATTTTTTTTATTTTTTGTCTTGGGTTATTGTATTGATGGCATGCTGTTAATATATGATTTATTGATAATATACTATTGCAGTGTTGGCATTGAGGAGGGAATCTTTTTTCTATGTAGGGAGTGAGGTGGGTCATTCTTGTTGTATTTATCCTGAGGCGGGCCAACACCACCTCCTCCCTTCTGTCTTTTCTGTGGGCTGTGTCCCACATTTTAATTTCTTCTTTGGTTTTGTTATTGATTGGGAGGCTGGTCCACTCACTTTGCCACTGGACGATCCACTTACTTACTTGTTGGATTTATTGGCTATCAACCAGCGGCACATGCCAAGGTCATTAAGCCAATGATTCCATTTTATTTTATCAATCTATAGGTCATAAAGTTTTGTCTCCTTTAGAAAAGTGATTACTTTACTTATTATTTTTTCATTGTCAGATAGTAGATTTTTTATATTGACGATCCACGGCCTCGCAGGGAGTTTTATTGGCCCCTTTCCAAGGGGGGAGCAAGTGGTAGGTCCTCCAGGGCAACCCCATCTCTTGGCGCCCCCTCCCCCTCGTGGCGATAAAGGGGAAACTCGTGTATTCTTCCCTGGAGGGATGGCTGGGGCGAAGCACATAACTACATCATAACCTCAGCATATAGATGGCGAAGGTGAGTGATCAT
>BOPN01003273.1:122527-125027 GCA_017312705.2 Penaeus japonicus | reverse complement strand
GAGGGTAGGGGGAGGGGGTGAAGAGGGCGCATTTAGAAGGGATATGTTTTTTTTTTCAATGCAGGGAACGCAATCGAAAGAAGCCCTGTACCTGGAATGGAAAGCTGCCGAAAGTGATGATCTCATAGAGCAGGACACCGAAGGACCACATGTCACTCATGTTGGTGAAGAGGCCGTCCTCTATGCTCTCAGGTGACATCCAACGCACCGGCAACATAGCTGGAATTTACAGAAACACAACTCACAGTCATTCTGGAGGCAGTGAACATCAATTTCCGAATTAAACAGAAAATAAAAAACAAAATTCACATCTCAACTTAACCAGAATGATACATTGTTCTAAATGCTTACCTCGTCTGTTGAAGCGGTAATATTCGCTTTCATACATGGGTCGAGTCATGCCGAAGTCAGAGAGTTTGACAATCCGCTCGGCGCTCACTAAGCAGTTCCTACAAGCTACGTCCCTGTTAAGAGAATAATGTCCTATGTACTGTTAATCCGAAATGTTGTGTATTGATAATGTTTTTGTGGTGTAGACGCAGCTATTATGCGAGACTAATAATATCAATCTAATCAAGGAAAGTTATCTAAAGTTAATCTGCTGAGTTCCCATTTCTAAATAAATAATACAGCCGTCCATGCATCAGTCAATTGTGACATGATTACATATCGGGATTATGAGAATCGGTATTTTTAGTTAAGAATAAGTCCAGTAAGATGGCAGGAGCAGAAGATGTGTGACCAAGTCTACTGCACAGCCACACTGACTCTGGACTATGTGTAGGTACGACCTTAGGATCGTTCATTGAAAGCAAGTTTTGTGAATGTCAGGTAATAGCGATCCATTTGACATTGCGAATGTCAAGTATTTTCCGGACATTTATCCTTATTATCATGAAAGGGAATCATTCCCATCATGCTTCTAAATTAGAATAGTGGACAACTGACTCGTTAACATCAGGCGTTGACTGCGATGTAATATGCACTCACAATTACCCGACCGTTAGCTTGAAGTAACTCCGTAACTTGAAGCTAATTGCTTAACATACCCTTGCCCCTCAAACGCAATCTGTCACAATAGCAAATTCCCCGCAGACTCATGATGGAAGTTATCGGTAGCGGGAATGCACGACGACTTGTGAATTTCTCGTCGCTCTGAGGATATGTCGGTGGCCGGCGGCCCCGGATCCAACCGCCAGGCGTGGGGACAAAAGGCATGGCTTTACAGTCGTAGCTTCTGACTTTCACCATTATATATCTTCTTCCCCCAAAAACTGAACTTCATTTACATAAATTACAATGAAAGCAATTATGTTACAATTCAAAAGAGAGAAACCTATCAAAGTCGCATGCTAGTTTTTAATTGTTTTGTCAAAAGGTCAGGTAAATTTCTTCTCGACACTGACTAGGTAACAGGAAATGTATATGTTTTAGGTCTCGCACTTCTTCCTTCATGCGGGCGTCCCTTGTGTTAACCCATATTTACCATAAACCTTTGACGTGAAAGGTGACTTTTAGTAATCAGTCAAATATTTCTCTCTGCTACCATCTAACTAAAATTTGAACTAAATTTTATTTCCACACCATTTACTGCTTAACAGTAATAACCTGGTAACTTCCTTTGGATTTTAGATAATCGATCACCAGAGCGATCCTGATACACGCCCTCCGATGTCAGTGATAAACTATTTCTGGCTCTCACATTTGAGTCATGCGGCCGGAGGCGTCGGTCATGCACTCATTCAAAGCTTAAAGGCTCCGTCATCGTATATGCTGCCACAGTATTAACCAGGCAGAGATTAGCCAGATGATATGGACGTGCATCGTCCAGGTTGATTTTCTTTATCTCTGATTTTGACTCACGACTGAGCATTGTGAAGTATATTAAAGTAATAGTGAAAATTCATATCCGAAATCAATATGCAATAAATTCTTGGCCCAGGCTAGGGAATCGGCTTAGATTAAAGAATATTGCATTTGTAAACCGTTTCAAGGAATATCTGAAGACATTTCCCTTTCTGTTGTTCTACAGTCTAACGAACAGTACCTTAATCGTAGATACGGGTGCCTCTTATGTACTTTTATAACTATCTCAAACATCCTCACTTTTTCCATGTCCTGAAGAACTTGGAAAAATCACCGACAAAATAGACAAGTTCTTAAGAAAGAACAAATTCCTTTGTCCCATCTGAAGGCCAAAGAAAACAAACCCGAAATTCTCCAGGCACTTTTTATCGAACAAATGATCCCGAACACAAAGGACTAAGTCAGCGCCTCAACTAGTGCTCCGTGCCCTTGGAGGAGAAGCGGCTAATTCCCCTGCAACGATGCTTGGAAAGCAGGCCTGGTGGTGGCAGGGGGGATTTGGCCAAACATGGAACTGGACTGGACTTCCAGCTGAAACTGGCCTTGAATATTTCGAATTATCTTCAAGAGACTTGGTATGACACTTTCGCCAGGTACATAGTTATTGTTATGCTGCAAGTTATATATATATATA
>BOPN01003273.1:102500-105000 GCA_017312705.2 Penaeus japonicus | reverse complement strand
CCCCTCGCATGTCACCTATGGCTTTTTTTCTCTTTACAATAAGTGATGCTTCATATAAATAAACAAATCATTCATCTTGTAATGAAACACTACTTCTTCGTGATGCAAAAAATAGAAGACCTACTCATCATCATCATGTCTTATCGCACCAAAATTTTAGCCATTGTATGGCGGCGTTGTTTGCTTCCTTAAGATCTAGGTCGGAGCAGTGAGGACCCAACCGGCATTCCTGGAGGATGTGTTTCATTGTTTGGGTTGCTCCACATGGATAGTCGGGGCTGGTGTCAAGTCCCCATTTGTGGAGATTGTCCTTGGTTTTCCCTAACTTTGCCCTTGCTCTGTTAAGAGTCACCCAGTCTTTCCTACTTAGGTTTGAGCCAGGGGGGAGAGTTTCATCTGGGAGTGGCAGGGCTTCATTTTGATGCCCGCTGTCATATTCCCGCCAGCGTTCCATCCTGTAGGAGGCAGCTTGGCTCGGGTCGATTTCCTCTACAGTAATGAAGCTTTTGCGGGACTTCTTGGTGTTTAAATAGTGAGTGTCTGGGGTCATTCAGCTGTTTGTATCGTTCGATTTTTGTAATCGTTTCGCGTCGGATGTAAGGTGGTGGAATGCCAGTTAAACGGTATAGACCCGGCAAGGGTGTTGACTTTAGAACACCTGTTATTATCCGATATGTTTTGTTCAGCTCTGTATCTATTTTGTGGGCGTGGTATGATCTTGCCCACACAGGTGCACAGTACTCTGCAAGGGAGTGGCACAGTGCTAGAGCAATTTGTCTCAAAGTTTTAGGGTCGGCTCCCCAGCCGGACAAACTGAGGAGGTTGGTCCGTGACATGAGCTTTCCTTCCAGTCTAGTGACATCTTTGAATGAGAGCGTTCTATCGAGGGTTACTCCTAGGTAGACTGGAGAGGGGTGGTGGGTTAGCTCGTTGTTGTTCCACTTAATTCTCGGTTTTCTTCTGGCTTGATGGTTATTCAAGTGGAAAGCACAGACCTGGGTCTTGCTTGGGTTTGCATTCAGGTACCATTTCTTATAATATTCCGAGAGAGTAGTTAGGGCATCTGAAAGTCTTTCTTCTATGATGTTGAAGCTGTTGGACTGTGTGGCAATGCATAGGTCGTCTGCATATATGTACCTGCGTATATTCTGGTACTGTGGCTGATCGTTTGTGTAGATATTAAACAAAACAGGAGCCAAAACAGAGCCCTGTGGAAGTCCGTTATTCTGGATGTACCATCTACTCTTTTTGCCATCCATCTTTACATAAAAACGACGATTGCTAAGTAGAGATTCAATTATGTGAACCAGTGTGGAATTCTGTACTGTTTGGGCTATTTTTAAGATGAGTGCCCTGTGGTTCACAGTATCGTATGCCGCCAGTTATCTGTTTGGTTTCGAACCCATCTTCGATATATTGGCTACAGCAGGAGCAGCCTGGTCTGAAGCCGGCTTGATCAGGAGAAAGGTGTTCTTCAATTGGTTCAATGATTCGTGCTAGGATCATGTGTTCATATAATTTATATAAGATGCATAGTAAGGAGATAGGCCGATAGCTTTTTGGTGATGTTGGGTCTTTCACAGGTTTTAGAAGGGTCACCACTCTGGCTTTCTTCCATATTTTAGGGATTTTGAGGGATAATGCACAGTTGTTTAACAGAGAAAGCAGCCATCCTTTGGCATTTGCTCCGAGATGCATTACCATCTCTGTAGTTATCCCATCTAGTCCTGATGCCTTGCCGTGTTTGAGGTGTGAGATAGCAGTGGCCAGGTCCTCTTTGGTAAACGGTTCAAGGTCTATATTGCTATTTTGCATGATTCGGTCTATGTCCATCTTCATTTTCTTTTTTCGACCCCTTTCCTTGTTGAGTGGTTTGACATTTAGCAGCAGTTGGTGGGCTACCTGGTTGGGGGTCACAGCTGCAATTCGGGACTGAGGTCTTTTTTCAGATTTCAGCTTTTTTATCGTGGTCCAGGCTTTCTTGCTGTTGTGGGTCATGTCAGTGTTGGTTATGACTTCTTGCCAGCACTCTTTTTGCTCATTGCTGATGGAAGCAAGCAGGTTGTCTCCGAGTTCTAGCGTGTTTTCAGCAAAAGGGTCTTCGTTGTATGTCTGGATATATTCTTCATACTGTACTTTATATGGCTCAGTGAGGCCAGGGATATAGGTTTTCCTGCATCCTCTCGGGATGTTTTTCCTTGCTGCCTTCCAAACCAATGTTTGGAAATTGTTATATTCTTCCGGTGTGGGATGGATGGTATTGATGGCTAATTCGATGTCAGACATATAGCCTTCCCAGTTGGCCTTCCGGAAGTTAAACCGAGGTCTCTGTTGTGGTCTTGATGGTCTGATGACGGGTCTTATGTCTATGAAAATTGGTCGATGTTGTGTTTTTGGGATTGGGTTTCCCACAGATTTGTCAACATTAAGGTAGTGTCTGGATGAGATGAACGCCAGGTCAGGCTTGTGAAGGAGTCTGAGATCTTTAGTGGCAGCCCAT
>BOPN01003273.1:92500-97500 GCA_017312705.2 Penaeus japonicus | reverse complement strand
TATCGCTTATACAAATCACTTATCAATGAGTGAATCCCACATTTCACCATCAAAAATTAGATTGCTGCATTACTCAGTAATACAAGTTTGCAAGAATGTTGCACCTGATGTATTATTTTTCCCTTCAGCAAGAGAAAACACCCAATTTCCACAATTTCTCCTTGCTTTATTTTGATATTCTAAAGCTTGCTGGTAATTATCTCGCCTTTGCATTCATCCTCTGCAGATGGTCCTAATCGCCTTTTACTTCACGCTGACATGCAACCTACACTCAATTTGCTTCAAAATCCTCTTTCCGCGGCAATGTATCATTAGGTACTATAAACTCATGAAGTTTAGTGCCAACAGCGAAGTCTTCATTCTTACCTCTACTGATTTCCATTTTCATCACTGCCTCAAAGTCGAATCAGAAATCTCCCTTCTACCAACTTCTGAATTCAGTCATCCCTTGATTAAACACTAATATTCATTTCTTTAAATCCTCATATAACCTTTGGTTTCCGGATCCTGATGCTCTCCCTGGCATCGCATTGCTCTCGTTCGGGTTTGCGTTTCCTTTACACAGTGTGTCAGAGACTCCTAAACCATACACAGCACAGTCGTTCTCACATAACCTCCCTTTCTCGCTTCCCCTGTGGTCTGAGGTCCTTTGCGCAAGGTGCTGCTGTGCCTTCCTGAGCCTAACGCAGCTACAGTGCATAATGCCCTCCTGTTTCCCCCGCACTTCATCTATAGAAATCTGCCAGTGGGGATTGATCTGCTTGCTCATGCGAACAAGGTGCAACAAACTATGTACAACAATTGTAGCCGGCGGGGAGGCGGCGACGGACATCACAGGAGAGGAAGACTAACTGATAGTGACCAGAATTTAAGGCAGCAAATTGTATGTGTGGCGAAATGTGGTAAGAAAATGAAATAAAAATTTAACTATCAAACCCACAATCACGGCATGCATGGAAGAAAACTACTCGAAATAATAAACTACGTAAACACAATACCTACAACTCCAACTATGAAACGGACGGTCATGAATAAAAAAAAACGCAGAAGAATGTTAAATGAGACAAACAAATGAGATAAAAATTAAAGTAAACTAACTAGTGATGATTGGAAAAACCGTAAACAATCCCTAACACTAATAAAAAATCGTTCAAGTTATAATAAAAGCGAGTCAAATTTCGCAGTGAATATATCAAAGCTAAAAAGTTAATATAAATGATCATGACAAGTGCATCAACACAGCTGCTACACTCACTTTGGAGTGAGTTCATGTGGAAAACTGGCCGCGATATGAGTATAAATTAACATGTGCGATTTATATATATAAAAAGTATTGCAATACATACATGACAAAGTAAAAATAAAAAGTTAAAATGTGACAGATTTTCCTCGTAGTTTCCATCAATAAGAGACGATCTATATTCAGAGAGAAAGCGGACGTTTTCGCACGCAAAAAACTACCAAGTCCCTTCAACATAAACGGCCAGAGTAATGCTCTGGAGTATTTTTGAGAACCCTTAGTCTGGGAAACGAAAAAATCACGCCGTCTAATTTGAGCGCAAGAGGTGAATGAATTGAACGACCGAACGCAAACTGGAGGAATGAGCAGCAAGCACTACATTGATGGATGTGTGGTTTTACCTCAACGATGTGGTGATGAGGCACTATATTCCAATATCAAATGCATCGAGTTGCAAGGCAAGAGTGCGTTGGTTCAGTATATATGAGGATAGAGTAATATATTTATATGCTACTCATCTTGAGGTTGTCAAAACCTGTAGTTTCACATTGTACTTTCTCTATTCTATAGATAAAAACAAGCAGTAAATTTATACGTGAAGCTTTCTATGTCATGTCCAATAGAGTATTGTCTCAAAAAGTTCAGTTCATATTCACTTCGGAACCATCTATATTCAGCAGCATGACAATCGTCATTCATGAAAATGTGATGTGCCAAGGACTACAAGGTCAAAGATTTCGCAGTTTCCCCAAGACTATATATGCTATGGTTCGAATCGGACCAAGTGCAAATGAATATATAAAAAATACAGACCAAGATAATTTCCGCGTGGTTTCCCTTAAAAAAAACAGAAACAATTCGTGAATGTCGCAGATGGATTGGTACGCTGGCATCTTATTACCGCGCTACGGCGGACCAGCAAAGGTCGCAGCGGCCGACGGTGACCTTTGGGAGAGATGAATTACAAAACACAAGGTGCTGGAACGTTCGTCACTTGGGGCGTAGGTGTTGCTGGAAAACACTCATGGTACAATATTCACTTTCCTCAGAGAGAGAGAGAGAGAGAATAAATAAGTCGCAGATACATGATTTATACTTGTACTGACGAAAAGGAAAGGTACATATAAACTTAGATAAATTTATCTAATCATTTAAGAATTTGCTTGACCTGAAAATAAGCTGAAACGTACCCATCTGCCATCTTAAAAATCAATGTCAACTTCTGGCGAATGTCTACAGTTCCGTCAGAGTGTATGACTGCAATTTGTTTTTAAATTGCGATAGTTGAAATTGAAGAGGTTAGTCAAGGCGTATATCTATGTAAAAGACTTGTCTTTGCGAGATCCTTATGCCCTTAATTTATGAGAAAGGGATTTGCATTTTCCAAGTTGAACGGCCGTTAGTATTCCCATTCCAGCAGTCAGGCAACTGAATCCAAACACAAGTTACAGTTGTAATGAGTGACTTGACCTAGATACTATACATGACATTATAACTTCTTATTTAACTTTAACAACAACAACGAGTTCTGATTTCCAACAGTGGTGTTAATTAATTGACATTTCCCGACAGTGTACGATATGTTCATCGCCGCTAAACGCGCAGCAAAAGGTGCCACTGTTGGATGCGTTAACTCAGGAGAGTCACTCAGCCCGAACTTTGTTTACGCCGCAGCATATCTGCTTCAGGAACACACTGTGTAACAGAACCAATATGTAACTTAAACAATTATCAAATTGAATATAAATAAATTAAATAACATAAGGCTTGTATTAAGAGACGATCAAAGTTTCAATTTCAATTTGGAAGTTTCTCTAGAAACTTCCATTGAGCTATTTGGTTTTCCTGACATCATGTTTGAACAAAGCTGAATTTGAACTGAAAGAAACATAATCATTATTTCATGGTTATAAACGCACTCATCTGTTCATTTTCTAATATATCTACTGGATTAATATAAAGTCAAAGGGTCACGTGATGACATCGAGGGCAGATATAAGCAGCAAAAACATTAATAAAGCTCCTTTATAATATGTATTACGAGAAACAGGAAACCAAATAACAAGAGAAGAGCAACTTGGAGTAAAGCAACATACCTGTCATATTATTCTTCGAGAATTTCACACAACGGGACGCCTCCGCGCTCTGGCACCAGCACAGCCACATGAGAAGCACCACCAGCCACGAGAGGAAGGTGATGCCGGAGGCCCTGCGATCATGTGGGGCGGAAGGGCGGCCTGGGGCGCCCGCCGCCATCCGACAGGGCGCGCCGTCCCCGCCCCGCTGCCTGGGCGCCCATGCCTCGGGGTCCTCCACCATGGTGAGCTGCCTGGTCATGCCATCCCTCTGTGGGAAAGCACGGGATCAGACATGCACCATAGTCATAATTCAGTAGAAGGAAGATCCAGAACAGAAAAAATATAGGAAGTTAATAACTGTTTAGGATAATGTTTATTGATTGTATCCTCTAGAAATAGAATATTCGAGGTATTCGGCCTGTTCCATACAACTTGCAGGCACAATTAGCCTACAGTCAATTGATCACAACGTAAATAACCTACATGTTATCTAATATGACACTGAAGAACCAATAAATTCCTTTAATCATAAAATCAACTACAAAATAAGAGTTCTATCCAATGTTCTGAATAAATGATAACGCACTGAATCTGAAAAGAATTGTGCATTAGTTGACAGTTTTAAATCTGAAAGCAGTTGGTCGGTCGTCTTCAGTAACATTTCTGTAAATACTTTATCTCTCTGACTTTCAAGTCTTCACGTAATCAGACTTTGATTTTTGTTATTCATATATGTATATATGTATACACACACACACACACACACACACACACACACACACACACACACACACACACACACATATATATATATATATACATATATATAGATAGATAAATAGATAGATAGATAGGTAGATAGATATATAAATAGATAGATAGATAGATATAAATAGATAAATCTACAAACAGACACAGACAGATGAATATATTGGTAGATAGATAAATAGATGAATAAATCGACAAACAGACAAACAGACAAATAGATAGATTGATATAAAGAAAGAGAGAGAGGAGGAACTAGAAAGACAATCAGACGGATAATCAAAGCAAAGGAAGATTGAGGAAAACAGACAGACAGAAAGAGAGAGAGAGAGAGAGAGAGAGAGAGAGAGAGAGAGAGAGAGAGAGAGAGAGAGAGAGAGAGAGAGAGAGAGAGAGAGATATATATATATATACATATATATATATATGCACACACACACACACACACACACACACACACACACACACACACACACACACACACACACACACACACACACACATATATATATATATATATATATATATATATATATGTACATATATATATGTATATATATATGTACATATATATATATATATATATATATATATATATATATATATATATATATATATATATATACACACACACACACACACACACATCTTCACGGCCTTTGTGGACTATGAAAAACCGTTTGGTTCTTTCGGACATGCTGCGGGAGTGAATGCATTGTCGAATGAAGGAATACCACAGACCTCCATCGGCGCACGAAGGGTCAGATACGTTCATCAGACGCACAAGCTCTATAGAAAGAGGACGGGGGCACTCACGGTGAAAACTTGGAAATCTAACGTTTGTGAATACGAATTTAGGAAAGGTTTGAGGAACAAAATTCGGAAGGAAAGAAATATGTGAATTTAAAAGAAAGCAA
>BOPN01003273.1:77500-80000 GCA_017312705.2 Penaeus japonicus | reverse complement strand
AAAATCAAAGGCTTGTGCAGTAACGAGTAAGTAAAAAAAGAAACATTAGAGATCCAACACTCTTTAAAAGTCAGTGTTGGCAGATTACCGTTCAATTGTGTTGTTTACTATTAGATAAATAGAATAATAAATTATAGTGTAATAAGAGTGAGTATCAACGGCAACGCAGAAAATACCACAGCGGTTTAAACGATCCAAGGAAAGCAAGGCAATCCGCGACTGATTGTGGTAGAAGAAGAGCCTTGCCATAATGAATTTTGTGTCGCTTGAGTCGCACTTCAATCGAACTCAACGTCAAGGCTGGCATGGGAATGCGTGAAGATCTAGAGCCTTAGTTTGGCAAACAAGTCTATGAAGTCACACCCAGTAGCCTTTACCTTCAAGTGAGTAACATCTATCAAACTGTACTTTGGCACGGTAAATAACATGGCACTAAGTACGACACCTGCAGACAGACAGCTTTTTACTCCCCTGAAGAGGACATGAGTTACTCAATGATGATTTTTTTTATGTGTATTGCACAGGGAATATCAAGGTGCACTATCATTTGCTCAGGCACTTACCTAATATTCCGTGTGAAGAAGTAAAATACACATTGCTAGTAAACATGAGAGAATACACTTTATGCTCGCAGCTGATAGAGCCTTGAGCTTCCTGTTGCATCCTCTTTGGCATCACTGATATTCAACATCTGATTCCCTATACACAGTGTTCGTGCCAGTACAACAATTAACACGGTGTACTGCATTAAAAACTAAATAAATTATTAGAATATAAGGTATGTTAGAGTGGTATTGTCTTTTTACGTGTGGTGAATCGAGAAACAAATACAAGAGAATCACTCGAGGTTTTCATGACGGAAAATTAGAAACAGAGGGGGGAGACCATCTGACGGTAATAGATATGCACTTGGATATCATGATGTATGTATGTGTATATATATATATATACATAAATATATATACATATTTTTTTTTTATATAATGTATACAAACACAAATACAAACACACACACACACACACACACACACACACACACACACACACACACACACACACACACGATGTAGTGTGGTGATAATTTTTTTCTTATAAACCCTCTCATATCATATTTCATATTCATATCTTCCTCATTGTATCTCCATTAAAATCAAATTCCTTTGGAGCCTTATTCATATGATTTACTTCTCAGTGTTCCTATATATTTGTATGATTAAGGTATAGTTTTACTATGAAAATGTAAAGTAATCTATAAATTATTTACGTTTTGAATCAAACCTTAAACCTAAACACTATATAGGAAGTAAACCATGCAGTATCTATATATTCAGCAAATATGAGTGTGTTTGCGTCCGTTCACCTTGAGAAGCAGGTGCTACAAGTATGAAAAGCGGCATATTCATTGTTCGGGATCAAGAAAGTGCAATGTCGAGCTAATTAGATGCGCGTTTCATGAAAAAGATTAATACATAAAAACCCATATTAATTCGTGGAGGGCGAGCCATTTCATAGGCGGGAGAGCGTCGGAGTTTATTTTTAATAGTAGTCATAATAATAATAATAAGAAGAAGAGTAATATTTTTTAACTAGATTAAAGATCTTCAATCAGCTTTAACCCACGACGTTGACAATTAACATATTTACAATAAATACAACATACAATAAATACAACATAAACATTTAAAACAAGAAACTCTATTGAAAAGGTGCCTCTGGCCTTATACCCGTGTGTAATAGCCCCTGCCTCGTTCCTCGCCGAAATTTATGACCCAACTCCGAATTTGTATCGGTCTTCAGTGTAGCAACGTATCATCAAAATAAAGAGAGGTTAAGCTAATTAGTATCAGTGTAATTACAATTCACATTCATTCGGAGTCGATGCCTTTTTATCCACTCCAAGTCGAACTCCAGTGATCCTAGCACTGCCCTCGACTGCACGACTCCCGACTCCGACTCTGCAGCCCTGGACAAAGGACTCAGGACTTCGAGGTTTGAGCTATTCGGTTGCATGGCCGAGCAGGCGACAAAGACGCAAAGATTCAAATAACACAGACTTTTTCGCAGCTACATGTAGATCCCCTCCCCCCATCACCCCTCCCCCTTCCACCTACACATACACCACACACACACTGTAAGATATTTGAAATACTGAAGACTAGGAATGGTTGGGTCTGAGATCTTATCATGCAAACAAGTCTAGGCGCTGGAGACAGAACAGACCAACCCTTATGACTTTTTACACACCTACATAAACATATATGATGCGCATGTATACAGAAGTGTATATATATATATATATATATATATATATATATATATATATATATATATATATATATATATATATATATATATATATATGAGAGAGATGGTAGAAAGCCTGTCAATCTGACGGCGCGGGTTCTATTCCCGGTCAGGGAGGTAAAATTTATATATATATATATATATATATATATATATATATATATATATATATATATATATATATATATATATACAA
>BOPN01003273.1:47500-50000 GCA_017312705.2 Penaeus japonicus | reverse complement strand
TATATATACACACAATTATATTTGAACACACACATACACAAAATAGTTTCCGGATATAGATAGATAAGCAAATGTACAAACGATGAGTAAAATTGATGACTTTTTAAACTCCTTTGCTGTAACCATCTGACTCCCTCTCCTAACAAGAAGGTTGTCTGTAGCACGAAATCTGAGATAAAGAGAAAAATAACAGTGATCACGAGATGGCACCACTGGATGACCTTGCGAGGTTGGTGTTGGTGGAGGTAGCCGAGGCGGTGGGAGGTGGGGCGGTGGGAGGTACTGATGGCACTGGCTAACATGAAGCGTAAGTGTGTACATTGCAGGCGCGAGGGTACACGTATGAACAATCTGCACAGTCAGGCAGTGGTTGCCATGACTGAGTTCCCTGAGATTTGAAGGCTGATGTTAATAATAATACTTTGTATAGTGACACGTTAGGAGATAAAAGTAGGGTACTATCTCGGCCAACGACTATGTGGATTACCATTATCATAGCGAAAAGGGTAGTGGTGATCCGAGTCAAAACATTACTGCTGTTAACGCCGGAACACCCTTCAACGTTACTTTTTATGGAAATGTGGCCGCCACGGTACACAAGCTCGACCTTGCCGGGAGGCCTGTGTCTGTACCACTGAATTATTCCACAGGAGATTGCATGGACTCGGCGCTCCTCTCCCGCCCATTGAGCTCGAAATGACTGACAGGCTGCTCCATTAAAGGAAAAATAAATGAATGAGACTGATTTTCTCCTTTCTATCCACTTCCCTCGTCTCTGTGGACGAGGAAATAAATGTTTTGCATTTCATAAATCTAATATTTTTCTATCAATTTCATTTTTCATTTTCATATGATTGCGATGCAGAATTTTAACGAATTACTTATAGAAGATGCTTCAGATGTAGGTTGCTTCTTTAGGTTTATATTTGACCTCTAGATGCATTTGCCTAGCTGCTTCTTTTGAAGATGTTTCGCCAGTGGATGCTTGCTCAAATACTATTTTCTTTTCATCCACACCCACACAACATAAACACATATACACAGAAAGAGTACTTCAGTAAGCATTTGCCCCATTGAGGGAAAAAAAACAACTTTACGCGCCAGGCTAAAAAGGCAAGCTAATATTCAGGAATTTACTCAGTGTTGCCGGAAGAGAAGCGAGGCATCACGTCTTCACATGCCACGGGTGTTACTCTTGCTTTTCAGAAACCCAAACCAAGCAGGTGGACTGATATTAGAACTTTTTATGCCTATTATTATATATCATGATATGTTTTTTTTATTCACCTTTTATCTATCTATTCATTTTATCCTCATATCTATTCATTTACTTTATCCTATTCATTCGTTTATTTTATCATCATTTTTATCTATTCATTTGGATGCGATAAGCAGCTACATTTAAAATAAAGAAATACCTTCTTTAACAGTAATATGAAACCGCAAACCTATCTAATGCAGCCCTCGGGATAATGGGGAGGTGTAGTAACTGGATACAAGAGTAAGAGAACATTTCCACAACATTTCCACATGTTCCTCAAAGCTTTGCCAGAGCTAGTACATTGAATACCTTGATTTGTATATGCTTTCAGGCTATGCCTTTAGAAGATGAATGTATCATCTAAGCCAAATGAGGATACGGCTCAGCTGTTGCGCGTATTAACACTTCTTGGTGATACATGTTTTTAAACATTTTAGCAATAAAGTGGAGGGGATCGTATTTCTGTGTCCAGTGACGATATGAATAACGGTCTGTAAAAAGAAAGCCTTCTGTGTTTGAACTGACATTACACTGCAACAAAATTGAATCTCTATCGCATCTAAGAATATGGAGGCCGGAGGGGGAGGAGACACACATAAGATATGAAGTATCAGCGTTTTTAGCTGACACGATGAACTGTGTTTCTATATCACGTGACCTTGGCGTTATTAAGAATCTGACTTCAGGGAGGTATTATAATTTTGAATGCAAATATATTGGAAGAAGCTTAAATATATCTATGAATCAGATATATCATTGCGTACACCGTCGTATATCTGCGTATGAAGATGTGTCACTTCATACACGCTCCAACACTCCATTTTCTACACTGATCGTGAGGGCGCGAAGTCCTGCACCAACTACAAAGGTGAATCTTGAACGAGACTGTACCCATTTCCAACATCAAGCGAAGGTATTTCGCTTCAACTGTTAATACGTGATTTCTGTCTTGGCGAGTCTGATTACCGAGCCTTACTCTTTGGTACAATATTATTCACTGGAAACCTTGGAATTTCATCCTTCTATGTATGCACTAGGTATTCTATCTCTTTCTCTCTCTCTCTCTCTCTTTCTCTCTCTCTCTCTCTTTCTCTTTCTCTTTCTCTCTCTCTCAGATTATATACATGATTTGCTTAGGATATTGAAGAATCGCTGAAATATGGCATCCAATCAATCTACTGCTCTAAGAGAATTAACTTGTTTATATATTGAACATGTCTTTGATATTATACATTACAA
>BOPN01003273.1:37500-40000 GCA_017312705.2 Penaeus japonicus | reverse complement strand
TATCTATCTCTATATATCTGTCTATGTGTGTGTGTGTGATGTGCTCTCGTTTTGTTGTTCATGAGCACATACAAATACTGGCAGGAGCATTAAAACCAAGACAAGGATTCTTTGGTTTATTGGGAGCGTGAACTTACACAGCACTTGGTGGTGCCAAGGGAGCAAGGAAGCAGACTGGTAGCCTGCGGACGTTGGCACCAATATAATTCGCCTGTTCAAGTCTCTCTCTCTCTCTCTCTCTCTCTTTCTCTCTCTCTCTCTCTCTCTCTCTCTCTCTCTCTTTATATATGTATGTGTGAGTGTGTTTGTGTGAGTGTGTGTGTGTGTGTATGATAATATATATATATATATATCTATATAATCTCCCTCTTACTTATTTGTCTTCGTATGGGTTCGAATTCTTGTCTATAATCACTATATCGCTCACTTCTCCTTTGACGCATGGCACAGAAATATAGAGAATCTGCATGTATAATTAAGCAAACGAAAATGATGATACATAAAATCACAGTAACACAATACCCGATTACCGTTAAAATATCAATATAGGTAATAGTATATATATTAGTATCTGTATTAGTATCTATATTAAACTCATCAAGTTCATTTTTCCAACCTGTAGGTTTTTTTACACACACACACACGCACACGCACACGCACACGCACACGCACACGCACACGCACACGCACACGCACACGCACACGCACACACACACACTTACACACACCACAAACACACACACACACACCACAAACACACACACACACACACACACACATAAATACATATTATGCTCCACCATTTAAGACAATACTTAATTGTATTTGCAAACTATTTGTGGATTATTTCTTGTTTCTATTAATGTCGATACTAAGAATTGGATGTACAAAACAGAGTGAACTGCATTGCTAGACGCGCTTGCATTCAGGAAGTCTACGAACTAATCTTCCATATTACAGGACAGTCTAAAGAAACTTGCAGCTCTTTCGGGAGACCCGTGCGGCTCCTATCCCCTGCTTACAAAAACAGCACCTAAAATACAGGCCTACAAACCCACGTGAATACGAGACCAGGGCCAGTATTCACGAAAGTTCATAGACTGCGAGCTTTATGAAAGAAAAGTCTTCTATTCTGCAATTCTGTCTCTGCGAAAATGACAGTTCTGTAGGTGTTCCACAGGTATAAGGACTGTCTTAAGCATATGAAAAAATATATAAATCCAACATATATACATAGAAACATAAGGTTAGTGGGGGATAATGATCACCCTGACTGAATATACAATAGAGATCTGTCATGGAAAAAAACGTTCCTTTACCGTTAAATGAGACGTTACTCCATTTTCATTGCATTCGAGAAGTACTAGCGGCACCGCCCACCTATTCAGCAGTAGACTATATAGAAGATGGTGCTGCCATCTATTGGTGGGCACACTAACTTTCGATGTTAACAAATCCGGAAGTAGATATACTGACGGCAAAATATCAATTCAGGCTGTATTAGCTTCACTGAATGACGTTGCATGCATTTGACCATACAGCCATGATAAAATGTCAAACTGGGCGTGTTGATGTGCAATCAACCAGACGACGCAGACGCCTCACTAGTGGTACAGTGGGTACAGTCAAATTACAAGCATGCGATATTTTATAACATGCATAGGTGCCACATTTACATAAGAAAGAGTTTAAAAGTGCAATATTATACTTATTTGATGTCATAATCTTTGCAACATCAATTTCACGACATATCTACAATGATCTATCATCATCTATCTATCTATCTATCTATCAGGTGTATAACGATATAAACTAAAGCTATAACTAACTGCGTTAATCCTCAAACGTAGCACAGCGTGTCCTGGACGAAATTGCCCAGAACAGTCCTAGACCAAGGCCACAGACAAGTTGTGGAACTATCTTGTTATTCGGACAGTCCTTAAATTTGTCCATAATCCCCTATGGGATTACGGACGAGGAAAGTTTCGTCTTTCCATTCGTAATCTACACTGTATTTTTACCATATTTGAGGTCACTGCCTCTTCACAGATTGTCAACCCTGGTCTGAGTCAATGAAAACGTAGCTTCTAATGCATACAAATTAGCGTCTTCGTCCGTAATTTATACACGTATTCCTGTTTGGTGCATCGGCAAATTATGTACATCCATAATGAAAAATTTCCGTTAAGCTGATTACATTGGTTTCGTTTTTCACTTTATTGCTGCTATGAAAAAAAAATATTTCTTTCATGTTGTACTATTAGTATACTGAAACTCATCATGGGTAGGCCTTTTAGTAGAAAGAGGAATCTGTATAAATGTTACATATTCGTTAAGACGAAGAAAAAGGCAAATATTCATAGGCAAGAATCAAGTTTAATTGAATATCAACTAATCTTTGCATCATTTCGCACACGTGGTAGAAACGCGTTATCATGAGCTTCATCTGTTCTAATGATCATATACCCATACTGTTCCAGATCCTCAAGATCCGAGACAG
>BOPN01003273.1:27500-30000 GCA_017312705.2 Penaeus japonicus | reverse complement strand
TGTGTGTGTGTGTGTGTGTGTGTGTGTGTGTGTGTGTGTGTGTGTGTGTGTGTGTATCCATATCTACATCTATATATATGAACATGATGACACCGCGTAAGCCTTAAAACTGAGTGTAGTGCAATAGTCAAGCTAGCATAAAACGCCACAACCGACCATGAACACAAATAAGTGTCCGCATCGCACCACAGGAACGCGAGGCATTTCGCGAGACGAATCCTTCTTCTCCTTCCCTTGATTGGAAAACTTTGAAGAGCGAAGAGAGGAAGCTTACTTAGCAGCAAGTAACATTTGAACTTTCTAAAGTGGCGGTATCAGCCACGACGGCCAATTGCATCACTCCGGTTTGCGTAAACATCTCCGAGGAGTGAATATGTTCGTGTGCAGGTACAGCGAAATGAATATCAATTCTGACCAGCAGCACTTTTATTGAAGCCCAGTTAATCTTGGGCGAATGAAGTGGTTCAGTGCCTTGTGGTTAAATGAGGGATATGTTGCAGATTTCAGAATCATTATAAATATCGATTGTGTATTGTGTATATATAGTACCGGGAATACTGTGGTTTCGTTATCAATGCAATGTAAATTAGGCTTAAAGATAAAAGCTAAAGCCACGTGAAGAGTGTTAAATTGATTATGAAATTATGAATGAGATGCTAAGTCAGTTGTTGATATAGTATTTTACTATGAAGTATTATATTTTTCTATCTAGTTTGCTCCTTGAATTCATCCGTTTTAAATCATATAGTATACGGTGAGACTGGTATAAAGTTGAAAACTCCACACAAGTACATGTACATAGTGACAAATCTCCAACATCATCACATCTCATAAATAGACGAAGCTATTTATCCTTCATATATTCCAAGTAAGAACATCCATACCCTGATGAAAATGGGTCAGTATACAATATTGGTTTCACTTGTTATTTATATTTTTCCATCCTCTCTTTACAAAGCAAAATTCTGTTTCGAGCCCATGGTCAGTTTCATCTTTGTTTTCCTCAAAAATTGCCCAGAAGCCACGCCCCTTGTCCATAGCTGAGAAACTGATTGGTTCATATACTGCGTTCGTATTGCTATCTAGTCAATCACACTAAGTGTATTTGGAGTTTCTAATCAGACATAATCTTCCGTATTACATACTTCAAATTGTAAATACAAGATTAAATGACTTTAAAGCATTACATAAGAACAAAAATAAAAGTATCACATACCGTTTATTTATGTTTTCTTTTCTTTTTTTTATCAAATAGAAACCGAGCAGACATAAATGAGACCAAACAAAGGCATGGTATATCCCATATAATTATATAACCGGTAAGATTCATGCAGAGGGAAGGTAAAATGCCGAAGAAATGAGCTTCTTCGCAGGCGACAATGGCAATGATCGGAACACATCGCCAACCCGCAAATGTCTTCAACTATTCATAAACATCGAGTGTCTATATCATCAGCATATGGGAACCGGATTTAACGGCCTATTGTGTTCCACTCGGAAACTGTTTTGTCCGCTATTTCGATGAGAAGGCGATTCATGTTTAACATTTTGAACATCCTTTCTAAAATGTCTGATAATCATATAAATTCTGAAGCTCCTAATCTTTAACATTATGCACAACAGATCTAATTATATACTGTGAGCACGCACAAAGTGACTACATGGATAGCGACATAAACATTGTATATGAAACAATCAGCTCCTTAGAGATGGCGGCGGGATGTGGCTCCTAGGCGACTTTGCTTATGGTGACTAGTCTATTTTGGTGTTTTACCCTTTTCTTAAACTCTGTTCCTTCATTGTTTTGTTTAGTTCACTTGCCTCCGATTCTGCTCATCACAATTTGAGTCTTTATCCTTTTTAAAGAGCCATTTCACCGACTGATAACAGATCCACAATTACATGAACATCCCCTACTTTGCTTAATACATTCGACTGAAGGACCCATCCTACGCCAGGCGAGTTCATTCACTCATCAGTCATGAAACATTATCCTCACTCTTTGATTGCTATCATCACTGCAAAGATACTTTTTCGCCATTTAAATGAAGTTGTCAAAATGAGAAAGACGTTCAAAACACGCGTTTTGAGGATATGTAAGGCAGGTAAAAGGAATGCAACGCGAAAGCAAGGGAGGGAGAGCGAACTGACTGAATGAAGGCATTGTTGCGCGACCGGGAAGGGCAAGACTCTAGAAGCTGACATAAACAGTGAGGAAGAATCTTATCTAAACAAGCTCTGCTTGCTAACGCCCATTCCCTCTTCATCCTAACGACTTTCTAGTTCTTTTTCCTCCGATACCTCAAACTGCTAGCTAGCAAATGAGTGACACACTGACCTACTTATGCGACACAAACACTATATACTAATTGCAAATGTTTTCATGAAACGGCGTCCGTGACATGGATTCTTCTCGCGTTTGAACTGGCTTTTAATTCTGAATTGTAGTGACGGTATCTACCCTGCTCTGGGCGGTGTGTGCGAGGGAATGAAGGCTTCC
>BOPN01003273.1:12500-15000 GCA_017312705.2 Penaeus japonicus | reverse complement strand
TTATTTGTACTAAAGACTACAGTAAACTACTCTGTTAGAAGAACTGCGATCGAAGGAAATATTAATATTAACTCACGGCAGTATAAAAAGGGCGTAATCGAGGGAAAATAATCATGACCCCTGTATTTACCTTCCTATCGCACCGGCTTGCCTGTTATTCGTTGATAAGCGTATGCTCTTATCTTCTTGGAAATAGGATTAGCGGACTCATACAGTGGCAATTTCTAGGTTTCTTAAGCGTAATTCAATAATGACATAATGGGATAAATCCATAGGATCCAATAGCATCACTGGCAAAGGACTAATTAGATCAACCTCGACACTTGTCGCCAGAGAAAAGACATCACACGAATTCCCACTGCTGATAAACACACTTCTGAAAGGCCCTAATTAGCCGGCGCCCCTCGCGTGCAACACGAAATTAACGAGGCTAACTCACATGACGGTAATTTCTCACTCATTAAGAATTGACTCGTTTTTGGTGATGATGGAAGAAAATGTGATATGGAAACTAAGCATTGGTTATCGACATTTAACATAACAATTTACTAATAATCTTACTTTATTCTACGTGCATTCGCTTATCAACTTTTCGAGAGCTTGAAAATCAGATAGGAATACAAAGATTTCGTTACTTTTTAATGTGTCCCCGACCAAATTTGGGCATGGGCCAATATGTAATGGAGGCAGAAGTAGGGCTGAGGGCGAGAATAATTGTAGCTATCGACACATGTAAATATATTTTGTGTGATATATTTACAGACGGTAAAGTTTTATTCTTGTAATGCAATTTTAATCTAAAAACGAAAAATGAAAAAAACAACAACAACAACAGAACTTGCACAAACTATACCATATAGTTTATACAAGTGTTCTCTCACCCTAGCCAATAAAAATAGCCGAAGCACTGTTGCCCCATCGGAACACGTCGCATGAGTCTCACGTACGAACGGTTCCATTATTCATAAACTCCTGTCGAATAATATACTTTCCAGTGGCGTGTGCGCTCCTCATCCATCGGTCTCAGTTGCATTGCGAAAACAAACTGCTTCCTATCAGCGGTTTCCCGTTGCCAGACGCCTAGGATAACGCCAATGTTGGTTAGTTCAATCATGCGGCCTTTATATGTTTTAAAGAAGAGTAAAACTTAAAAGGAGAGACTGGATCAATATGATGATATTCAATACTGTAAAACTCGCGACAGGCAATACATGTCATGAGTTTTCGAACTTCCGCAATCGGAATAAAGCGGTCCAGTTCTTCAGCCGGCCAGCGCTAAACCTTTTCGATTGTTTCCATGTATGGGAAACGGATTTTTAATTGTAGGTAGGCGAAGTATCCTTGGAGGATATTCATATCCTACATAGATCTTAAATAGCTGTTACTGCAAATACAAAGGATCACGAAGCGATTTGACGTAACTGAATGCTGTCACACTGCATCAGTGAATCTATTCAACGGCAACAAAGCGAAAAAAAAATGGAGAACCTTTTTGCACTTCATTCATTTATAACTCAGATCATGAACATATATCAATCTTAATCAGAAATATGTAAAACCTGATCGGTATGAATGATATTCATTCCGTAAAGCACTTTAAAATCTAACTTCAATAGAAAAGGTTCCATTCCTCCTTGCACGGAAAGGGATTATCAGCAAGGGCCTTTTAAATTTACTCAAGAGGTTAGTGTCTTATTCTTTGTTAACAATAGCATATTTTCCCTCGTTCACATGTTTTGGATCACCAAAAAACGATACAAATCACTGATGGTGTAGATCTGTTGCCAAATCAAATGATTTCGATTTCTTATTTGGCTGTTATTTAGATTATCTGAAACTCTTTTGGCGATCTCCATTCATGTAAATAACGAACAAGATCGATACCGAGTTTCAAACGTTTTAGGCGTGTTTCACAGAACGTTCGTGAGTCTCAAAACCGAATATGCGTCTCGCTAACCTTCCTAACATAAAGGCAGTGCGGTATAAGGTGGAGGGGGACAAGGCGATGGCAATGGACGTTACTTGGCATTTCCTGCAATCGATATTCTAATTATTATGGGGTAACTCATTATTTTTACATTCCTTTATCTCAACAAACTACAAATTATGGTTATTAAAAATAGGGGGAGGGGGAAGTAATGGATATGATTTCAATATAAAATTTTCACTTAGAGGACCATCAGACGGTAGGCCTATGTTTTATGAAACAAAAAGGGATTTGCGGTTAAAGTCTATGGTTAAGACTATGTTGAGAGTAATAATTTGGTAATCAATATCCATGGTTTGAGAAAGAAACTTTACTTAATAAGTTAATAATTTATCAATTCTAATACTACCAAGTAACACCCATGATATTCTTTGATAGCGTTATAAAAATATTCTTATACATTTTCTTGTTATCTCAAAACATCGAAACAGCGCGCTTTCATTAATGTGTGCCATCGCGATGCACGCTACTGCACCTATCAACATTAACACTAAGCGACCATATCATAAAAGG
>BOPN01003273.1:0-2500 GCA_017312705.2 Penaeus japonicus | reverse complement strand
ACTTAAGCAATCTAAGATTTGCAGATGACATTGTTCTTTTCGGCGAGTCAGCAGATGAATTACAACAATTACTAAGCGATTTGAATAGGGAGAGTCTGAAGATTGGCCTCAAAATGAACATGAAAAAGACCAAAGTCTTGTTCAACAGTCGAACTCCAGTTAAGCAAATACAAATACAGGGCGAGGTACTAGAAGCAGTGAACGAGTATGTATACCTAGGGCAACTCATCAAGACGAGTACATCTTTCGATACCGAGATAAAACGGCGAATCAGGCTAGGTTGGAGTGCCTTCGGTACACATAGTAATATATTACGAGGTCGTCTGCCACTATGTCTAAAGAGAAAGATTTTTGACCAATGTGTCCTCCCCGTCATGACATATGGGTCAGAAACATGGACTACGACCAAGGCACTCGAGAGGAAATTAATAAGCGCTCAAAGAGGAATGGAAAGGCTAGGAGTCAGCTTAAGAGACAAGAAAAGAGCCACATGGATCAGGCAACAAACAAAAGTAGAGGATATACTCAAGAGCATTAAGAAGAAAAAGTCGCAGTGGGCTGGGCATATATATCGGAGACAGGACAACATGTGGACAAAGAAAACAACAGAATGGGAAATGCACGACACAATGAGACTAAGGCAAGACCAATGGCTAGATGGCGGGATGAAATAGTGAATTTCGCAGGAGTAAACATGAATCAGAGGACACAAAAGCGGAATGACTGGAAAAGATTGAGAGAGACGCCTACTTCCTGGAGTGGAATGATACAGGCTGATGATGATGATAACATATATATATATATATATATATATATATATATATATATATATATATATATATATATATATATATATATATATATATATATATATATATATATATATATACATATATAAGTATATATGTATATATATAAGTATATATTTATATATATATAAGTATATATGTATTTATATATATACATAAGTATATATATAAGTATATATATATATACATATATATATACATATATAACTATAAATATATATATATATAAATATATATGTATATATATATATATATATATATATATATATATACATACTCATATATACTTGGGTGTGTGTCTGTGGTTATAGATACATATGTACACATGTATAAATAAATAAATGAATAAATAAATATATATATATATATATATATATATATATATATATATATATATATGTGTGTGTGTATAAATGATTATTTATCTATTTATATATACATGTATACACATATGTGTATATGATGCATGTAAATAAATAATTATATATATATATATATATATATATATATATATATATATATATATACATTTGTATATATGTGTGTATATATATGTATATAAATGAATATATATATATATATATATATATATATATATATTTATATATATATATATATATATAAATATATATGTATATATATACATATATATACATATATATAAATATGTATATATATATATATATATATATATATATATATATGTGTGTGTGTGTGTGTATGTATATTTAATCATATAAGATTATTATGTGGTCACACGGAAAGGATCATTGTCAGTTTGCTTAGCCTGACCTTTGTTTGGTAGCTATTAACCCGCTGACATTTTGTCGCACGCTGTAAGATATAAGTTTATCTAATTTAGATATTTCAGAAATCAAAGCTTATCAAATTATCAAATCTATGTTATTTTTGTTGTCATAAGGATTAGGATAAATATAGACATTTCATTATGTATGATTATTATCATTTTTATTGGTATTTGATTTATTTTTTGTCATACTCACAAATCATGGTATCATTCGTGATTTTCAAAAGATCACCACATGCAAAATATTAATTTTGATGTCTCTTGCATTATCATGGAGGCGAAGTAAACACCATCTTGCAATGAACACCTATTATTTGCATCTTTTATTCTTGTCATGTCAAGGGATGTCCTCCTCCACTCATCCCGAAGGAAGCGTCTCCTTCACTTGCTGCAGGAGGCTCCCCGCGTCCTTCCCTCCAGAGGTACACCGATGAGACCAAAGAGAAAGCTGAGGTGGGCCTTCCGGACTGATCCAGCTTGAGTTAAGTCGAGTAGCGCGTTCTGTACACGGCGAGGGCTTCTATCAGAGCGTACCTGTCCCTCCACTCCTGTTAGGCTAACTCGACTTCCCACCAAGAGGCTGTCAACACAACACCCTACGGGAGCTGTAGACGTTTGGCGGAGTTTGAGAGGAGTGGATCGGCTTCCGAGCACATGGCCGACCACGAGCGTACCACGTGGCGACAAAAGTAGACAACTTTTGAAGAAAAATTGATACACTTTGTATTCCTTTAATGAATGTTAATATACATATATATATATGTATATATACATATATATACATATATATATATATATATATATACATATATATATATATATACATATATATATATATATATATATATGTATATATATACATATACACACACACACACACACA
>BOPN01003272.1:165953-167985 GCA_017312705.2 Penaeus japonicus | reverse complement strand
TCATTTAGGCATAGTTCCTATGCCTATTCATGTGTATACAATGTATATAGTATGAATAAACATATCAAAATCTCTCTCTCTCTCTCTCTCTCTCTCTCTCTCTCTCTCTCTCTCTCTCTCTCTCTCCCTCTCTCTCTCTCTCTCTCTCTCTTGCTCGCTCGCTCTCTCTCTCTCTCTCTCTCTCTTTCTCTCTCTTGGGGTGAGGATACCCTATGTTACCTCATTTTCTTTAGATATAACTACTTGTTTCAATAAAATTATTGCAATAGAAATGACAACACATAGAATTAATGACTGTGATGATACCATGGCCACTACTTCTGATAATAATGAAATTGATGATGAAGAAAGCTCACAGTTAAATTACTTGAATGATAATGAAGATGGTGATATTGATGGTGTAAGTGATAAAAGCATTATGATGAATTGACAGTTGGTGCTGGAGTCATATCTACAAAGATTTGAATGTTTTTGGTGATTGAAACCCTTAATGGCTGCTACTACTACAAATGTTTTGTATGCTTGCACTTTTTAAAAATATTCTGTGGATATAGGATAGGATTTTCCAAAAAGCAGCATCTATATAATATGATGCAGTTTTAAACTTATTAAGCTTCATATTCTTAATTTATTTAAATGTCTGCCGTCTTTGAAAGAGAGACATACAGCATATGGGAAAAGCATTTCGAAATGAAAATAGTCTACAGCATCATTACTTTGTTTTTCATTCATGATTCCCTATCAAGACCAGGTTATACTTAGCTCCTCAAGGAATCAGAAGTTGCAATCTGCTGCATCAAGTTTATCCTATGAAAATATATCCAGGATAACATATATAATGCAAATATGACTGTCATTACTATGGTATCAAGTAAAACCATGGAATAATCACTGTTACTTTATGATGCTAACTCTCTTCCCAAATATTATTTGCCTTAACTATGTACATTTATAAATTCTTTTTACCAATACAAAAAATACGATACATTTTAGGCATGTAAGTAATAGAAGAAAGCAAATAACCAATTATTGCAAAACTGATACCAGATTTGCTTAATTTGTAATGAATTAATCTTCTTACAAGTTTCTTACTTTGCTATGAATTAATCTTCTTGGAAGTTTCTTTATTCAAAACCTTTTTTCTAGCAATGCCCTGATCTTCTATGACTCATGTCAGAAAGTGAAACTGCATCAGTAACACAATTCTTTAATTCCATATCATTGTCTGTGCATATTTGCTATGGATGAATTATTAAGAAAAAATGAAAACATCATCTTTCTTCTTTTAAATATCTTTTTTGCCTCATTATTTAGATTTTGAATATATATATATATATATTGTGATTTTATTCTACTCCTTTGATTAGTAGATTTTGAAGAGAATATTTACTATTAAACAAATAATCAAAATCCCAACAAGAAAGGAAAATGTAATTGATCTTGTTTTCATTTATATGAGAGAAGATGTAAACAACATATCATCAATTTATAGAGCACAATCAGACCATGTTATCACTGAAATTATGTTGAATAAGTTCAAACTACATAACAATAATTGAAAACAAGTAGCAAAAGCAGGAAACTGCCTTAAATCTCTGAACATGCAACCAAATCTACTGGAAATTAATAAATTAGTCACTAGAAGACGCACCGAAATATATCGAAGTCTCACAAATACCAGAGGATACTTTGACGTGATAGGTCTTAATCAAGAGGAGAGATTAAAAAACTCTAAAACAGACTATTCTCATTATAAAGACAGAACAAAACATCCTTGATCATAAATGTAAGGAAATTCATTGAAAACTTGGCACCAGAATTAAGGGAGGTAGAGAAGGAATATAAGATAACCTACTGTTCTGTGGAAGTGACTGGAAGAAAATTAGAGGACTGACTAAATTCAATGCCAGTTGAACGAGGGTTGAACAAAATTTAATCTCTCTTCAAATTTAGTTACTTTCAACTGAAAAAGAGCAGGCACAACTCCAGGATGGACCCAGGGACGAGCCACAAGTGGGATTCATGTTATAAC
>BOPN01003272.1:153453-158453 GCA_017312705.2 Penaeus japonicus | reverse complement strand
GGTTAAATGTACAGGAAGATTATATAACATAACATGACAAAAACGAAAGAAAAAATATTCAACTGTATAATAACAATAACAAAATAATTGTAACATACAATATTCATCATTATGTAATAACAATAGAAATAATAACAGTGAAGTGATAATAATAATAATGATCAATGTCATCATAATCATCATAAGAGAAGGAAAACACCAAAGATGCTGGAAATGCTAAAAAAAGACAAACAGAGAATCCAATATGTTTCAACAAATATTACTTATCAACATACTAATAATATTTCTCCTGCAAGGAAATAGAAACAAGATTTTTGAGCACATCTAGTTTCAACAATATTCACTCAAGCAAAAATAGATACCATACTTTCAGGTGTTAGATTAGGATCAACAGGAATTTTCCGGGACTGCGATGCCTCCTGCACTAATTTGTAGATGGATGCACAGTCGGATTTCTTGCCTTCTCTTACAACCAGCTGCGACATGTTGCCAAATCTCAACTGAAATTAGAAGTAGAACATTTTAAGCTTGTATACTTATATTCTTTGTGGTACATATAATTGGCACTCGGTTTTCTTTGAGGCATACATTTCAAAATGAAATTTCTTATGAAAGGTTGAATAGTCATTCAATGCTGAAAATATGCAGTATTTTCATCTTTGTATCAACTTGAAACATTGTTGAGGTCTCACTTGTAAATGAAATGTCAGTGTTAAATATTGGAAAAATGTTGCAATTCCAGCAATGAACTATCAACAATCATTCAATGTTGAAAATGTGTTGCATCTTCAATCTTGTTTGAATACTGAAAAACAGTTAAATCCTTCACATTAAAATGTAAATATCAACCCTCTTGAGACAGGTCACATCTGAAGATACTCAGCCCAGTGTGTGTTTTCTGATATTTTCTAGCATTATAGATGAAATATGAGTCTATATATGATATATCACCAAAGTGATAAATTGGCATTTAGTATGATAGGTCCTGATAACTGAAGGAATAGACAATTTTAAATTTCAACAAAAGGAAAAATGCAGTACGAAGGTGATCTGACCCCATGAAAACAAATGTTGCAGAAGGGTTACAACCATGTAGATTTATAGCTGTTAAGCATTGCAAACATTACTACTACTTTCAATGTTCAAATGACACTGAGTGCCTGCTGAGTTTATGTTTAAGGTTTTTACACATGATCCAGCACCTGATGCAAAAACACAAGGAAGGGTAATAAATGAGAACTTATCCCAAAAAGACAACAAAAACTTGCTCAAACAGAATTGTACTTAGGAATATGGAACTTAACAGAAACATATGCAACAAAAGTCAGACACAGTGTAAGCATAAACCAGTGTCAGAAACAGTCAAGAAATAATTAAAAAACCTAGAGAATAATCATAAATATAAACCAAGAGAATCATACAAGAGATAGAGTTTATACAATGGTATCACCAACCATAAGAATAAAGATGGTATTTAAGATGTGTACATGAAAATATGGTAACGACAATAGTCACAACAGCTATATGGCCGACACTAGTGTATATTTGCTGCACTGGTTATGGAATCCATACTTATCCTAATGACACCAGGTGTGTCTCAAAGGTGTTTTTTTTCATAGGCTAGGAAAAAATTGTACAGGACATTAACCCTGTCCATTGCTCTTAACCTTATGCTTGGATGGCTGTTGGCTTGAATGAGGAAAACCTGATCTGAGAGTTTTCACTTATTGTGAGGTATTTAGTGTCCATTTCAGCCTTCAGGGTAGTACAGTGGTATTGCATTGGCTTCACAACCAGCAGATCTAGCCCCACCCGAGCTTGTGAGTTTCTACTGACCCCTGGCAATTGCTGTTGTGGCTGGGCACCACGGTGGGTAAGGACCAGGCTCAGAATGACTGTCAAGTCAGCTATAGCTGGTACAAGATCACGAGCCCAATAAGCATCTGCTCTGCGCATCTGGCTTATCCTTATTCGTATATGTCCATTCATCAGTTTTAGGAAGGTTGCAATAGATTGATTGCTCCATATTTTAAATCATGTGAATTAGACTCCGTGTAGGCAATAATTTAGATTTATGAGAGGACAGATGCAATATCTTTTTATTTAGATGTTTGTGAAATCATGTATATGATAATTAGAGGTGGAAACTTGAAAAAGATGGTTACAGTGTTATACTATTTTCAAATTATGGAGAGCATATTGCTCCAAAACTCAGTAAAACCTTGAATATTTTTATGCCTACACCACCTAATGTATTACTAAATACATGAAACAAACCTATCTACTAATTCTGTCTTATAATAATGATGATAATCATTATGATGATGACATTGAGGTTTAGTAAATAACTCAGTATGGACAAATGCACAAGCTGAAGCTCTGGTTTTCATAATATGTATACATGCGTTTGGGTTCAAATTGCAATTGCATGCATATATGCCGTCCTGGTCAAAAGAACATGTGTAATCCCCACCACTCTTGATTATACTTACTTTAATACTTTAGAGACTCTTGAACAGGGAATTTCCTCTCCTGGCCAACCCTCTCGCTCCTATTGTCCAGAGATTAAGAATGAAATGCACCAAGGCCTCCTTGACGTCACCATGGCAACGGTGTCGCTTCTGTAATGTATTACATAGTAGAGTAAGCATTCGAATGTGATGGTATAACTAAGACTTTGCCTTATATCTTTATTATACTGACATGCTTTGTCATATTCATTTATTTTACAGGAAAATAATCAAATTCTTAAATTGAGAAAGTGCACAAAAACAATCATTTAATCCATATCAGTCATTCACAATTTGACATCCTATGATACCAACACGAACGATATTCCCTTTATATTCCAAGTCGGACTTGCATCACTCGAAATGGAAAACGTTTTAGGTAAATCCTGCAAAGATATGAGTGAACCATGTTCAAACGGGGTTAAGTTTCTATCAGCAAACCAATCAAAATTGGTATCAATGGATTCCTTGTGGTTTCCAATGTAGATTTATTGGGGTTTTAGCCCTCGCTTATCCAAGCCCGTGCGTTTCCACTGTCACCTGGCGCTTAATGACGTCGCCTGGCACCACGATGGTAAAGACCAAGCTCAGATCGAGTCAACACTCGTTGGCACTCTCTCTCGAGTCGGCACACGCTGACACAGGCGTCAGGCGGGCTCGCCTCAGTGCATACAAGCCCGGTATAGCATCCGGATCGCATATCTGCCTTATCCTTATCCTTAGCCATCCATTATCCAACAACAGCGAAGGTGCTAGACCCGATATGTGGGATGGGCGTGAAGTATCCCAGGGAAATTGCAGGGTAAAGTTGGTAAATAGATGGACGCCTATCATTGTCTATTAACTACCAGCAATTGCAATATCACTTAGCGCAACCGATACATATGCGATACAAATAATCTGCAGATAAGAAAGATGTGACTTGGCCGGACTTTATCTTGCCGGTCAAGAGTGATGGAGATTTTTCTAGGCGGATAGGGAGGGGGGGGGGGGTGAAGGGTGATAGGAAGCGCAGCCCCCTAATAATTGTTCAAATGCAAAACTTATGCAAAAAATAACCTCGCTCATTCCGAATATTTGCCGATTTTACCTCGTTATTTCCCTGGGATGCTTCATATCTTCCCCACACATCGCGTGTCGTCTCGTCACTGTTGTTGGGTAGCGAACTAATATTTAAATTGCGCGGACCTATTACTAACATTTCAATTGTCCGCTTCAATTTGGATGAATAGTTCTTTCGCTGGTAATGATTATGTTCATGTTTATGGGCGTGCTGTCTGAGTTCATCCCGCCATTTGAATACTACGGTTATCTATTGAGAGATAGGCCTACAACTAGATCGCGGAACAGAAGCAGTTATTTCGTGTGGAGTCAAAATTTATCAACCAATTGGCGTGTAGACAATAAAACAGAGACCATAGATAATAAGTTATGTAATAATGCTATAAATGATATGAAAACACATAAACACAAGCAGACAAGCGCGCGCGCACACAATAATTGTTTTATTCTCACTAATTACACTTACTTAGGTGAAACCGATGATCTAAATTAACATAAATATAATTGATAAATTTGATATGTTATAGATCGTAATGTTTTTGCACTGTAATAGGTAAATCTTAGTTGAGTAAACATAAATGTGTACAATACACCTACCACAACTGATGCAATTTAACCGAGGTGGACCAGAATCGAGTAGGCATTTGAGGGGCACGGGAATTTTAAAGGGCAAATAAATAAAAACTCGACTTTTCATGCCCAGGCGAGTATCATTAGTGTAATTGAGTCTCCCTCTCTATCTCTCTATCTATTTATCTATCTCCCTCTCTCTCTCTCATCCTCCTTTTTCTATTTCTCCCTCTCATTTTCTCTCTCTCTCTCTCTCTCTCTCTCTCTCTCTCTCTCTCTCTCTCTCTCTCTCTCTCTCTCTCTTTCTCATTTCTCTCTGTCTCCTTGTCAAGCAGTCAGCGATAGTTTCAATGCCTAGAGGGGCCCGCTCAATAGTGTAATCTAGTAATTCGTATGTAATTTTAGAGCGAACATTTTGATTACTTTTCATTCTATCATGGAGGTAAAGAGTCTATAAAAGAGCTGTTTTTTTCATTTCTATGATTAATATAATTACCCAGTAGAATAAAAGAAATAGAAAAGTTTATGTCACCAAAAAATTCGTTTTCTTTGAGTAAGAAAAACAAGACGAAAGAAAATGTGTGATACGGCAAAAATGCATGTTGCCTCGTGTAAGCAAATCTAACTTAGAGACAGGACAACAGGTAGACAAAGAAAACAACAGGATGGGAAATATACGACAAAGAGAGACCAAAGGCACGACCAATGACAAGATTTCGCAAGAGTAAACTGGAATCAGACACAAGACTGGAATGACTGGAAATTATTGAGAGAGGCCTACGTCCTACAGGGGAATGATACAGGCTGACGATGATATATATATATATATATATATATATATATATATATATATATATA
>BOPN01003272.1:106628-109128 GCA_017312705.2 Penaeus japonicus | reverse complement strand
TATATATATATATATATATATATATATATATATATATATATATTTAACATTGTCGCCACTTCTGCAGTAACTTTCCATTCTTATTTCAAATAACACATTAACTAAATGTTTAAATCGATTTCACAGTGGTAATGAGAGTGACTCCTTATGTTTGTACCATTACATTTCAATAACCACATAACAATAAGTGAAGTGTGGCCAAAATGACATAATGGGTGCACGCTGAACCGTCGACTTCGTGTTTACCTTCAAATTGTTAGGGAGTAAGTGCAAGTAACGTTTTTGTCTTGCTTCTGTTTCGCAACAGATAGGAGCGCCAATTGCCTTTTTCACATTGAATTATAGAAATGGATGTGAACAACAATGGAAATATATATAGAGTGTTTTGAACGTGCTTTACATTTTTTTTTTCTTTTCATTCTTTATTATCAATACTAATGTGGATTGAAATAGACAAAACAGCAACTGTATTTCACTGGAGAGAGAGTGGATGCAGAAATCAGGCCTGGCAGTTACGCTATTGGAAAAATAGAAATGCAATTCTTGAAGGGGGAGAGGTTATAGGACGGCCAAAGGAAACAGAGACAGACAGACAGACTCATTCACGAAATATCAATCAAGTCGATGTATGGTAATACGGATTGAATCTTTCGCCAAACAAGAGGGAAAGTCTTTTTGTAATATCAATTTACAAGAGGTCCAATAATATCTGTGTGAGTAGATATTAGTAGTTTGGGGGGAAGAATTACTTCAATGGCAGACTGATTTCTGATTTGTTTATGAGTAAGATTTCAGAGCTTTAAGAAGAAAAAATGTCTAATTACAGATTATATAATATCTATCAAGGTACATGACTGCCAGTCTGCTAAATGATATATAACAGATTAATATAATTTTGAATCTACGACTATTATCATTTCCTAAGTAACAAATGAGCCATCGTGATAAGATATATCTTAAATGAAAAACGATATCAATTAAGGTGTTTTCATCATATCATGTTTTACTATGTGATCACAACAAACCAAGCCATAGGTTTCATTGACACTATATGAAAAAAAAAAAAAGAAGATAATATTGATACAATGTCAGATAAAGCTGGTTCGCTAAATAAAAATGTGCATTACGTGTTTCTGCCAATTTTTGCATGGAACGTCAATGAGGCCTTTGACTTGTTTCATGTTTCAGTTTATATATAAATATATATATATAGATATATATATATATATATATATATATATATATATATATATATATATATATATATATATATATATACACACACACACACACACATTACTAGTTTTAAAATACTTTTTTTTTTCTTCGTCATTTCAAAATATAACAATCACACATTTTAGAGATGAAAATGAAAAGTATTACACCTATTACAAAAAAGAAAAAAGAAAAAAAAGTAGTCAATATCCACTGACGCAAAATAATTCACGCGTTACAAGCCAAAGTAAATAAACACTTTCATGTATTTTTGTTTTAATTTTTTGCTTTCAGATTCACAAGCTGGATCAGTAAAATGTACCCTTTGCTGCTGTCTTTCGTGTCACTTTCCTTGTCCAGCTCATCAAAGAATTCCCGGTCCGGTCCTTCTTTGTATCTGATCTTGATGAGTTTGACTTCTGTAGTCTGCACTTCATCTACTTTTCGTTATCTATATGATTATCTAATTCTTCAGCTCCTCATGCAATGTGTGATAACGGCACTAGATATGTATTAACCTTATTAGCCTGATTGATAGTAAGAATAGTGATAATGAGCGTTATTGTTCACCAATAACGAGAGAGCAAAGAAATACTAATGAAGTATATATATATATATATATATATATATATATAATCATTATAATGATGATAACTTTGATAATAACAATGATGAAAACATTAAAAATCAGTATAGTAACAGCAATAATGATAATGATAATGATAAAAATTATAATGATAATATTTATGATACTTACAATGATGACAAAGATGATGATGATGATAATGATAATGAAAATAATAATAATAGTGATAATGTTAAAAACATTGGTAACGATGATGATAATGATCATTATATGATTATGATAATGATGATAAACACAACATTAAATATGTATTAATAACAATTATAGTAATAAAAAGATGACAGTATCAGTGATGATAATGAAAATAATGATAACAATGATAATAGGAATGATAAGAACAACAATGTTCATAATTATAACGATGATGACAATAATATTATGAAGAGCAAAGCTAAAAATAGAAATAACAAAAGCGATTTGGTAATAAAGACAGTAATAGTAATAATAATTATGAGGATAGCAATAATAATGATGAAAATAATAATGACGATGATAATGATAATGATCTTAATAATAACAATAATGATGATAATAATAATAATAATGATAGTAATAATTATAATAATATCAATGATAATGATAATAGTAATAATAATGATAATAGTAATGATAATGATATTAAGGATAGTAATAATAATA
>BOPN01003272.1:94128-101628 GCA_017312705.2 Penaeus japonicus | reverse complement strand
ATAATGATTATAATCATAACAATGGTAATGAAATAACAATACTGCTACTACTGCTAATAGAAAATATGATAATGATAATAATAGTAATTATGATAATGGCAATTCTTTTTCATTGCTATTTTTATCATTATTATCGTTTGCATTGTTATTGTTATAATTTTTGTTATTATTGATATGATTATTTTTTGTTATTTACATTAATATCATTATCATAGCCATAATTATTTTTATTACTATTGCTATCCTTATTATTATTGTTATTATTATTATTATTATTGTTATTATTATCATTATCATTATTATCATTATAATTATTGTTATTATTATTTTTATCATTATTATCATCATTATAATTATCATGATAGTCGCTGTTATTGTTGCTCTTATCATAATCATCCTCAGCTGTATCATGAATTATCAGTTCTCTTTTTCCTCGTGACTTCAAGGACTAAATCATCGCCCTTCTCGTCATCTTCTGTGCCTCTGGCCTTCGTTCTCTTCCTTCTCTCTCTCTCCCTTCCACCTCCCTCTCCTCTCTCTTTCTTTCTCTTTCTCGATCCTTTCTTTCTCTTCATCTTTATTATCTCGAATTCGCTGTGTCTTTCCACGTTCGTCTCTTCATCCCTTCTCTTCTTTTTTACTCTTCTCTCCTGTCCTTTCTTATCCCTTCTTCTCCTCACTCAGTCTTTCTCCTCTCCCTCATTCCTTCCTTCCCTCCCTCCCTTTCTCTCACCCTCTCTCCCTTTCTCTCATCCTCCCTCACTCGTTCTCTCCCTCCCACCCACCCACCCACCCTCCTTCACCGGTTCCCTCCCTCCCTCCCTCCTCTCCTTCCTCCCTCCCACCCTCCCCGTCCCCTGAGTGATTAATCCCCCTTGTGTTCGGGGTTAAATGGATGTCACAATTAGGTTCGATAAGCTAATATGTGGCTATAACAACCAGTACGCGGTGGCGATAACATTCCCCCCTTCCATGGCCCTCGCTCCGCCCTTCCTTCTCACTCTCCCTCTCCCTCTCCCTCTCCCCCTCTCTCTCCCTCTTCTCCGCCACGTAATTGCCTGCCTGCCTAATGACAGGAGAGGCAGACAGACAGACAGGCAGACGTCTATCAACCTGCCCTCGTTACCTCCCCCTTTTCCTTATTTGCTTTATCTCCACCCACCTTCTCTCTCTTCCCTGTCATCTTTTTCACCCTCCCTCCTTCTTATCCACCTAACTACCCACCCACACCATCTACCCTCCCTTCCTCCTTTCCTACCTACCCACCACACACCTACCTACATACCCACCTACCCACCACACACCTACCTACATAGCCACCTACCCACATACCCACCAACCCACCACACACTTACCTACATACCCACCACACACCTACCTACATACCCACCACACACCTACCTACATACCCACCCACCACACACCTACCTACATGCCAACATACCCACTTACACATATCCTCCGCGAAGACGTGATTAATGACCAAGGAAAAAAATGGTGAAACTTATATAAAAAAAAATATCGCCATAGTATTAACCAAAAACAAAAAGAAAAAAAGAAAAGAAAGTGATGACCATACAATACACACAAAAAAATGGCCGAGCTATTTATAAAACAAAAAAAAAGACCAAAAAAAAAAGAGACAGTTAAAATCCCCCTCCCCCAGCCTTCTCGTCTCCCTTTCCTCTGTACCGTTTTACCTCCCTCCTCCCCTCCCCCTCTCTTTGTCTCCGGTTTGCTATTCCTGTCTTTCGTCCACTTCTCGCCTCTCCAAGCTTCTGTTTCTTTCTCTCTTTCTCTCTTTCGCCCTTTATCTTATTATACTTATTCTTTCTCTCTCTCTCCCTCCTTCCCCCGCCCTCTCGCTACGCTTCAATCACCTCCTCAATTTAATGACAAAAGGGAGGGAGAAAAGGAGGGAAGGAAGGTACAAAGAGAGAAAGAAAAAAAAGAAAGAAATGAAACAAGAGAAAAAAAATGAAAAAAGACCGAAAGAAAGCAAAAGAAATGATGAAAACAAAAAGTAAACACCATCATTTGCAGCAGCAACATTCAACAATCGAACAAAACGTTCAAAGAAAACTCCTCCACTACCCCTCCCTCCTTCCCCATCCCCCTCCTCCTCCCTCCTCCATTCTCCTTTCTCCCATCTTCCTCCCTACCCTCCTCCTCTCCATCCTCATGACGCCTCCTACATCCCCTTCCTTTCCATCCTCTCCTTATCCCACTCTTAGCCTCCTATTCCTACGCCTCCCCTCCTTTCCTCCACACCCTCCCCTTCTCTATGACACTTCTTCTTCCTTTCTCCCCTTCTCTAAGACACCTCTTCTCCCTTTCTCCCCTTCTCCTTACCCCCTATCCTCCCTCCTCCTCATGACACCTCCTCTTCTCTAACTTTGTCTCTTCCCTACCGCCTCCTCCTCACCTCTCTTCCTCAAGACAACCTTCCCTCCCTCCCTCTCTCCCTCCATCCCATCCTCCGTCACTCCCATCACCCTCCCCCTCCTCCCTCCTTTACACCTCATCCCCCTCCCACCTCCTCTTACCCCCCTCCCACCCACCTACCTACCCCACCCAATCACCTCCCTATCCACCCCTCCTCCTCCCTTCCCTCCCTCCCTCCTCCTCTTCCTCTCACTTACCCCCACCCCCACCCAGCCTCCTAAACCCACCCCTCCCACCTCCTCCTCCTCCTCCTCTCACCCACCTACCTACCCTACCCAATCACCTCCCTATCCACCCATTCCCTCCTCCTCCTCTCACTTACCCCCCCCCCCCCCCCCCCCCCCCGCCCAAGATCATTGCCACACCACGTCTGATAACCCCGCTAATCTCGCTCTTAATCGGCCGAGTTACCCGCGCCGCCGATGTATTGAACGATCCCCAAGGGCGCTGCTGCCGAGGCGCGAGAGCGAACGTGAGGGCGAACGTCGGCGTGAACGTGAGAGGGAAGTGATCCTTCGTGAACGTGAGAGGGTAGTAATCCTTCGTGAACGGGGATGCGAACGTGAGGGGATAGCTCGTGAGAGAACGCGGAGGAGAACGTGAGGTTAAAAATTCAGCGTGTGAATAACAATAACTCGTAATCGGACGTCAAAGTGAACAAGAAGGCAAGCTCGTAAGTGAACGCGAGTGCGAACGTGAGGGTAAAGCTCCCAGGTAAAACGTGAGCGTGAACGTGAACGTGAAGGCAAATTTCAAAGTGAACGTGAAGCAAAGATGTGAAAAAGAACGGGCGCCACGAGAGTGCGGAAGGGTAGACTCAAGCGTGAAACCGAATCAAAACTGAACGTGGGCGTGAACGCAAAGACAAAATCTAGAAACCTCATAAAAAAGAACCTCAACTAACGAACCTCATAAAACAGATCCCCAACTCACAAACCTCAAAAAATGAACCCAACTAACAAATCTCATCAAAAGAACCCCAACTTACGAACCTCATAAAACTAATGAACCTTATTCGTGAAAATAACCCCCAACTTACGTACCTCATAAAACATAACCCTAACTCACGAACCTCATAAAAATTAACCACAACACTCGAACCTCATATAAATATACAACTCACGAACCTCATAAAATAGAACCCTAACTCACGAACCTCATAAAATAGAACCCTAACTCACGAGCCTCATAAAAATGAACCCTAACTCACGAACCTCATAAAAATGACAAAACTCATACACGAACCTCAAAGAAAAAGAACCCCCAGCACATCCCACAACAACAAAAAAAGAACTCGTGAACTCGGAACGTGCTGAACGTGACCCCTGAGAGCCGAGCGAGCGTGAGAAAGAGCATGAACGGAGAGCGTGAGGGAGCGTGAGGGAGCGTGAGGGATCGGAGAGCGGAGAAGGAGGGAGGAAGGGATGACTGGGAAGGAGGGGAGGAGGTAAGGGGGGTAGGATCACCATAGAGGAAGATTACTAGGGAGAGAAAGGGGGAAAGGGGGAGAGAAAGGGGGCGAGGGGGAAGAGGAGGAGGAAGAGGAAGAGAAGAAGGAGGAGGAGAAGGAGGAGCAGGAGGAAGAGGAGGAGAAGGAGAAGGAGGAAGAGGAAGAGGAAGAGGAAGAGAAGAAGGAGGAGGAGAAGGAGGAAGAGGAGGAAGAGGAGGAGCAGGAGAAAGAGGAAGAGGAGGAAGAGGAAGAAGAAGAGCAGGAGGAAGAGGAAGAAGAAGAGCAGGAGGAAGAGGAAGAAGAAGAGCAGGAGAAAGAGAAAGAGGAGCAGGAGGAAGAGGAGGAAGAGAAAGAGGAAGAAGAGATAGAAGAGGAAAAAAAGGAGGAAGATAAAGAGGAGGAAGAAGAAGAAGAATCCTAGCCATGAGTGAGTGGCCGTGTAGATATTGTCCTCTCTCCCCCTACCTACCTCCCTTCCTCCTCCCCCTTCCCTGCCCCCCCACCCTCCCCCACGCCCCCCCACACACACCGCTCGGGTTTCAATTATGCAACAGTTGCAGGCCGCGAACAACTCGACTCTCGCGCCGCTTGTGGTAGTCGAGGGAGGGGATTGGAGCTCTTTCACTATCTCTTTATTTCACCTTTTTTTTCCCCCCTGGATATTAGCTAATCTATCTGTCTGTCTGTCTGTTTGTCTGTGTGGGTGGGGGGTGGGGGGTGGGGGTGGAAGTGTCTGTGTATTTGTGTGTGTGTGTGTGTGTCTGTCTGTCTGTCTGTGTGGGTGGGGGGGTGGGGGGGGTGGAAGTGTCTGTGTATTTGTGTGTGTGTCTGTCTGTCTGTCTGTGTGGGTGGGGGGGTGGGGGGGTGGAAGTGTCTGTGTATTTGTGTGTGTGTCTGTCTGTCTGTCTGTGTGGGTGGGGGGGGGTGGAAGTGTCTGTGTATTTGTGTGTGTCTGTCTGTCTGTCTGTCTGTGTGGGTGGGTGGGGGGGGGTGGAAGTGTCTGTGTATTTGTGTGTCTGTCTGTCTGTGTGGGTGGGTGGGTGGGGGGTGGAAGTGTCTGTCTGTCTGAAGTCTGTTTGTCTGACTATCTGTCTGTTTGTCTGTGGGGGGGTGGGTGGAAGTTATGTGTATACCCGTATGTGTGCCTGATATAATCTTCTCTGCTATCTCTTTTTCTAAATCTCTCCCTCTCTTCTCTCTCCCCCCCCCCCCACCCGTTCCCATCTATTACTCTCTCTAGCTACCATTGCTTACCATCAATCCCCCTCCATCCCCCGCCCCCACCCCTTCCCACCCAGCCCCCTCCCCCCTCCTCTCTCACTAACCCTATCTCTTTCCAATCTCCGTTTTCTTTCTTTTCAAACCGACTCCCTCGCCCGGTCGCTTAATTCCCGTTTTCTGTGACACCTTTAGATATCACAACAACAACAACAATAATATTAATAATAATAATAATGATAAAAGACACCATTTATATCTTTACTATTATCATCAATATTATGGTTATCATCAATTCCCTTGTCATTATGATTACTATTTTTACAATCATCATTATCATTATCATCATCATCATCATCATCACCATAACCATTACTATCGTAATAATTAATCAGAGCGATAATGACATTCAAAACTTATAAACAACAATGATCATCGAATCACAACAACCAAATACTTCCAGTGCCAAGGCCAATAATTGAAAAAAATAAATATATATATAGCAATAAACAAAAAAACATCCAAATCGCTGTAAAAACAAAAAAACACATTTCGCACAAATATTTTGGAAAAAAAAAATCCATCACACGTTCTATGGGGTTTCCCTCCCCCTCCCCCCTCTCACGACCTCCCCCCACCCCCACACCCACCCCCATACCCCGACCCCTTTCGCAATTGAAAGAAAAGTAGTAAAAAAAAAATCAACAACGATAAAAAGATCGCGTTTTCGTCTTTGTCTTTCGCTGGTCGTCATTCTACCAGAATAGCATGTCAGGGAGAGAGGAAGAGAGGGAGACAGAGGGAGGGAGGGAGGGAGGGAGGGAGAGATATAAATAGCGAGAGAGAGAGAGAGAGAGAGAGAGAGAGAGAGAGAGAGAGAGAGAGAGAGAGAGAGAGAGAGAGAGAGAGAGAGAGAGAGAGAGAGAGAGAGAGAGAGAGAGAGAGAGAGAGAGAGAGAGAGAGAGAGAGAGAGAGAGAGAGAGAGAGAGAGAGAGAGAGAGAGAGAGCGATAAAGAGAAAGAGAACGAGAAAGGGAAAGAGAGAAAGGGAGAGAGAAGGAGAGAGCGATAAAGAGAAAGAGAACGAGAAAGAGAAAGAGAACGAGAGAGAGAGCGAGAGAAGAAAGAAGCAAATCCCACACTTACAAAACCTTTTTAAAAAACATAGCAACCGAACACCGAAACCAGAACCAGGAACGGGACCCCCTACCACCCTGCGTCACCCCTCCCCTCCCCACCTCCTCCCATCACCTGTGTCTTCATTACCATTCACTAAACTACTTCCTCCTCCCCCTCCCCCCTCCACCTCCACCTCCTTCCCCCTCTCTCCCCCTGCCGCTTCCTTCCTTCCTTCCTTCCTTCCCTTCCCTCCTTCAGCCTACATTTCTTATTTTGTACTTTTTGCTTGTTTGTTTTTTGTTGTTCTCTTGTTCGTGTTGTTATCATTCTTGTTGTTTACGCCTCTTCGACTCGCGTGTTTTTTTTTCTTTCTTTCTTTCTTTCTTTTCTCTCGCTCTCCCTCTCCCTCTCTCTCTCTCTCTCTCTCTCTCTCTCTCTCTCTCTCTCTCTCTCTCTCTCTCTCTCTCTCTCTCTCTCTCTCCCTCTCTCTCTCCCTCTCCCCCCCCATATATTTGCCAATCAACACCTGTGCATTCCTTCACATAACCCTCTACCCCCTCCCCCCTCCCTACCCCTCACCCGCATCATATCATAACACCAACAGTGTCGATATCCTCCCACCCCCCACCACCCCAACCCCGCCAAACCCCTTGGCCACCCCATCCCCCTTTTTACTTACTTACTTTCTTACATACTTACTTTCTTACTTACTTTCGTACATACTTACTTTTTTATAAACTTACTTTCTTACATACTTACTTTCGTTCTTACTTTCTTACATACTTATTTACTTTCTTACATACTTACAATCAATAAACAACGCAATTGAATTTTCGTTATTTTACTTAATCACTCACTCACTCATTCACTCTACCAAAACAAGTAAACCACACGCTAACTCGTTCATTATCACGCTCACTTACTCGCTTACTCATTCCATTACTCAATCACGCACTCACCTACCCACTCACCCACTCACTCACCCACTCTTGAGCCCGCATCCACCCCTCACTCGTACTGCCGTTTCGCTCTCACCCTTACCAATCCACTTCCTCATTTACCCCTCTCCAACCCTGGTCCCTTGCCTCTTTCTCTCTCTCCCTCTCTCTCTCTCTCTTTCATTAACTCGCCACTCTATTTGCTACTCGCTCCTCGCTCCTCGTCTCTCTCTCTCTCTCTCTCTCTCTCTCTCTCTCTCTCTCTCTCTCTCTCTCTCTCTCTCTCTCTCTCTCTCTCTCTCTCTCTCTCTCTCTCTCTCTCTCTCTCTCT
>BOPN01003272.1:45000-47500 GCA_017312705.2 Penaeus japonicus | reverse complement strand
TATCTATCTATTTGTTTATCTATTTTGAGGTCACGATTTTTATAATGATAATGATGATAGTGATAACAAAAACCATCATAATGATAATGATTATGATCATAATACTAATACTAATAATTACTCTAATAGTAATGATAACAATAATGATAATGATGATATGAGTAATAACAATAATCATGATAGGAATGATAATGATGATAACATTTAGGGCCATAATGATAACGAAAATCGTGATAATGATGATGAAATAATGATAATAACAATAATGATAATGATGATAGCGACAATAATAACAATAATGATGATGTTAACAATGATAATGATGATGATGATGATGATAATAAGGATGATAACAATGACAATAATGAAGACAATAAAAACAAATGATGAGAGTAATGATAATAATGATAATAAAAGTAATAGTAATAATGATAATAATATCAATAATGATAACATTGATGATGATGATTACAATCAATATAATAATAATGATGATAATATTAATAATATCAATAATGATAATGATAATTATAACTACAATAATGATTATGATAATAGTAATGATAATGATAATGATAATAACAATAATAATAAATGATAATACTACTAATAATAAGGATAATACTAATGATACACACACGCACACACACACACACACACATATATAGATAGATAGATAGATATGTATGTATGTATGTATATATAAGTGTTTATGTAGCCTCAGACACACATAAATTCACTAATTATGAAAGAGAAAGACAGGAAAACAGAAAGAAATAGAGCGAACGAAGGACCGAAAACGAAGAATAAAAACAGCAAAAAAGAGACGAGAAGAAGTAGCTTATGACGAAGAAGAAGAAGAAGAAGACGAATAATAATAAGAAGAAGATGAAGAAGAAGAAGACGAAGAGAAGGAGAGGAATTCGATGAAGAAGAGGCGGGAGATGACGAAGAATAAGACGACGAAGACGAAGAAGAAGACGAAGGAGAAGAAGGAGAAGGCGAAGGCGAAGACGAAGACGAAAAAGAAGAAGAAGACGAAGGAGAAGAAGGAGAAGGCGAAGACGAAGACGAAGATGAAGACGAAAAAGAAGAATGAGACGAAGAAGAGGACGAAGGAGAAGGGCGGCACCGGGCGGCGTCTGATCTGCTAAGTGGTCATCTAAATCCGCGCCTTCCTCAGGGCGCGCATTGTGCTCCCGTCGCCCGCTCGATCCCGCATTGCCACCTGTAATCCCGACTTATCATATATTTCTCCTTTTATCTTTTTTCTTCTCTTTCTTTTTCTTTTTGCGGCTGTTCTCCCTCTTCGTCTTCCCTCCTCGCACATCGGCGGCTTCTATCATTTTGGGTTTGCTTTTTCTTTTTCTGTTTTCTTTCTTATTTTTATGTCATTATGTATATTTCTGTTTGTTTTGTTTCTCTTCTTCGTTTTCGGGGCTATTCCTTCTTCGTCTTCCCATGGAACATTGTCGTGTTGTGTGTAGATATATATATATATTGTTTTCATTAACTTCTCATTCTTCTCCCTTTTTATTCTTTTTTTCTTCATTTTGAATAGGTTCTTTCTTTGTCTTCTCACTATTTTATCTTTTTATTTTTATTTTTTTGTATCTATATTTCGTCTTCTTTGAGGCTTTCTCACATGACGGCACCCTGTTATATGACATGTTACTCCTAGTACATAAAGGTACTAGGAGTGGATTATCTGTCGTTGGGAATAATAATAATGTTTTGAAACATTTTTGGGAGGGTAATTTGTCATTAATCATATGCAAAAAAGTAAGAAAAAAAGAAAAGGAAAAAAAGAAAAGAAGAAAAAAAGAAGAAAGAGAAAAAAAAAGAAAAAAACATATATATATATATATATATATATATATATATATATATATATATATATATATATATATATATATATATATATATATATATATATATATATACATACATATATATATATATATATATATATATATATATATATATATATATATATATATATGAATTAGTAAGGGTTGCCGTTTAATCATGCACCCTTGTCATTATACATGACCAGACCAGAATGACACACTGCTTCTTTCCCTCTTGAACGACCCTCCCCCGCTCCGTGCTTGCTCCCCCCAGTGCCTCCTCCCTCTCTCCAGCACTTGTTCCCCCCCCCCCCCCCCCCACCCCAAGGACTTGCCTCCAGGCATCCCCCGATTCTCAATCCCTTCTCAGTCTCCAACCTCCAACACTCGCCACTCTCCCACAGAACCCGCCAGTTTCTCCCTCAGTATCCGTCCTCCCCCACACAACCCCCCCTAAGTACCCCCCCCCCCCCCTCCAACACCCTGTGCCTCCCTTTCGAAAATTCCATCACAGAAATCAATGCAACGACTATGTCATGCACCCATAACGTGAACTAATGACATACATAAATCAGAGACCGCAAGTGACGCTGTTTCATGTGGCCGCAAATCCGTCATGCATGAGGGAGTCATGAGCGAGACGGCAACTC
>BOPN01003271.1:155000-157500 GCA_017312705.2 Penaeus japonicus | reverse complement strand
GGTAAGAATAGGATAAGAATAGGATAGGAATGTAATAGGAATATAAGAATTTCCTGTGTCAAGGGCGGCGAATAGGAATAGGATAAGAACACGGGATTTCCTGTGTCAAAGGCGGCGAATAGGAATAGGATAAGAATAGGATAGGAAAGTAATAGGAATATGATAGGAATATAAGACGAATGTGTCATGTGCATTTTGTCAGAGGTACGTGTGCCTGGATTTCTTTAATGAGTTAGATAGATAGATAGAGAGAGAGAGAGAAAGGAGAGAGAAAGAGAGAGAGAGGGAGAGAGAGAGAGAGAGAGAGAGAAAGGAGAGAGAGAGAGAGAGAGAAAGAAAGAGAGAGAGACCAGAAAGAGAAAAGGGAAAACATCAGCAGACAAACAAAAACAAAATCTAAATACGAAGAAGAAAGAAAGAAAGAAAGAAAAAGAAAAACGATGAAGAAACCACAGAAAAAATTAAACAAGAAGAACAAGCAAAAGAAGAAGAACTAACTCTCCCCCCACACCCCCACCCCCACCCCTACCCCCCAAACCCCACTCCCAACCCCCACCCCTTCCTCCCCAACAGAGTGCATGGTACATCGCTTGTGCATGACCCCCGATCCCGCCCCAGATCATGCAGCTTTTCGCTCTCCACAACTGCACCCGAGGAATTTCATTTGCTCGATTCAAACGGCTTTTTTTGTTTTTTCTTCTTTTTTTTTTTGAGTGCGTATGTTTGTGTTTGTTTGTTTGTTTGTTAGTGTGTTGTGTTTGTGTGAGTGAGGGTTTCTTTTTTTGTTCGTGTGTGTTTTTTTGTTTGTTTGTGTGTATGTTTGTTTGTGTGTGTATGTGTGTTTGTGTGAGTGAGGGTTTCTTTGTTTGTTCGTGTGTGTTTTTTTTGTTTGTGTGTTTTTCTGTGTGTGTTTGTTTGTTTGTGTGTTTTTCTGTGTGTTTGTTTGTTAGTGCTTTTTTATGTGTGTATGTGCATGTGTGTGAGTGTTTTTTTTATGTTCGTGTGAGTTTGTTTGTGTGTATGTGTTTGTTTGTTTGTTTTTTTTGTGTGTAAGTGTGTTTGTGTGAGTGATTTCTTTTTTTTCATGTGTGTTTGTTTGTGTGTATGTGTGTATTTGTTTGTTTGTGTGTGTTTCTGTGTGTAAGTGTGGATGAGGGTTTCTTTTTTATGTGTGTAGTTGTTTGTTTGTGTTTGTGTGTGGATATGTGTGCTTGTCTGTCAATGACATTGTTTGATGTCACGAGTTTTATTTCATTCATTAACAGAAGAAAAATATTTACCACTTTTTATCCTTAATCTTTTTTTATTTATTTTTTATTTTTGTTTTTGCTTTCCCTTTTCTGTTACTTATTGGTATATTTTCTCTCAAAGACATTGTCTAAATGTATTTCATCTCCATAGTTCTTATAACTTGATATTAATATTAATATCAAGAGATAAGAACTCATATTAGTATTAATATGATCGTCATCTTTATCATCAAAGTTGTTGTCATTTTTATCATCATAATTCTGATTATCGATATTATTTCATGCTGTTATTCTCATAATCATTATCCCTATCATTATCACCATTACTCTTATACTTTCTCATCATTCCCATCATTCTCATCTACTGCATCACACCATCACCACAACAACGATCAACCCTACCATCACCACCACAACTACCACCATCAACCATCACCACAACCAGAACCATCACCACCACCACACCAACTATCACCATCAACCAACCAATCGCCACCACCACCACAACAACAACCATCACCACCACAACAACAACCATCACCATCACAACAACAACCATCACCATCACAACAACAACCATCACCACCACCACAACAACCATCACCACCACAACAACAACCATCACCACCACCACCACAACAACCATCACCACCACAACAACAACCATCACCACAACAACAACCATCACCACCACCACCACAACAACCATCACCACAACAACAACAACCATCACCACAACAACAACCATCACCACCACCACAACAACAACCATCACCACAACAACAACAACCATCACCACCACAACAACAACCATCACCACCACCACAACAACAACCATCACCACAACAACAACAACCATCACCACAACAACAACCATCACCACCACCACAACAACAACCATCACCACAACAACAACAACCATCACCACAACAACAACCATCACCACCACCACAACAACAACCATCACCACAACAACAACAACCACCACCACCACCACAACAACCATCACCACCACAACAACAACCATCACCACCACAACAACAACCATCACCACCACCACAACAACCATCACCACAACAACAACAACCATCACCACCACCACAACAACCATCACCACAACAACAACAACCATCACCACCACCACAACAACCATCACCACAACAACAACCATCACCACAACAACAACCATCACCACCACAACAACAACCATCACCACCACAACAACAACCATAACCACCACCACAACAACC
>BOPN01003271.1:140000-142500 GCA_017312705.2 Penaeus japonicus | reverse complement strand
TATATATATATATATATATATATATATATGTATATATATATATATATATATATATATATATATATATATATATATATATATATATGTATATATATATATATATATATATATATATATATATATATACATATATATATATATATATATATATATATATATATATATATATATATATATATATATATATATTTGTATATATATATATACACATACAAACACACACATCTATATTCATATCTGTCTTCATCTATTTATCTATTTATTGGTCTATCTATTGAGGGTGACTGACTGTTTTTATCTGCCCAGTCAGATAAGGCGTTCGTTATCTGACTGGAAGCTGTTGAGGGTGACTAATCTGTTCGCTCGCCCAGTCAGATTATGTTCGTTATCTGACTGGAAGCTGCTGAATGTGACTAATCTGCTTCGCCTGCCCAGTCAGGATTAGGCATTCGTTATCTGACTGGAAGCTGTTGAATGTGACTAATCTGCTTCGCTCGCCCAGTCAGATTAGGCATTCGTTATCTGACTGGAAGCTGTTGAATGTGACTAATCTGCTTCGCTCGCCCAGTCAGATTAGGCGTTCGTTATCTGACTGGAAGCTGTTGAATGTGACTAATCTGCTTCGCTCGCCCAGTCAGATTAGGCATTCGTTATCTGACTGGAAGCTGTTGAATGTGACTAATCTGCTTCATTCGCCCAGTCAGATTAGGTGTACGTTATCTGACTGGAAACTGTTGTGAGTTCCTGCTACTTGGTGTTGTGGTGACTGCTATTGTGTTACTGGGTTGTCTTTGTGTTGTTATTATTATTGGTGTAAGTATGGGACTGTTATGAGGAATGTAAAACTTGTTGGGATAATTATTATGATAACTATAAGGATTATGATAATGATTATGATAAGGATAATACTGACAATAAGGATGATGATAACAATAAATTTGATAATGATAATGATATTGACAATAATAATATTGATGATAATGGTAATGATTGTGATGGAATTAATGATAATGAAGATTATTATTATAATGATAATAACAACGGCAATAATACTTATAGGTCTAATAATTATATTACATATAGTCATTATCATCATCATTATTAGCGTTGTCACCACACTGATATATAGTATTATAACATTATGTTACTTTAGCTAATAATGATTGAAGAATGTGTCTGTCCATCCATGGAGAAAATATATTAACTTGAGAGCTTTTGCAGGAGGTCAGGACTGCCCCTAGGAATAACCTAATTATAGTTTTCGTTGACCTTTTCCTGTGCAACGAAAATAAGGGCTATTATTAATTATTATTATTATTATTATTATTATAATTATGATTTTAATAACAGTTATATTCATACATTTGTGATGTTATTATTATCATTAATATCATCATCATGATATTGTTATTATCATTATAAGTATGATTATCATAATCACATATTCATGGTGTTATAATCATCATTATTATCATCATTATTGTTACTATCATTATAATCATGATTATCATTATCACTAATTCTATTCCTTTTCATCATCGGTAGTATCATTGTAGTTAATATAAACTTTTTCAATAATATTCATATCGTTCTTATCTTCATTTCATTAATAATACTTCTTATTGATAATGATAAAAAAATATATATATAATGATACAAACCGAAAAATAAAAGATTCCTTCAAATAAATACTTCTCATAATGAGAAATTAAAGAAGAAGTCTTTAAGAATTATTTCAATGTTTTGACTCATGATAAAAGATTGAATAGATATAGATATAAAAAAAGATACACGTCATCTCTTATCATATGTCATGAATCTTCTGAATCGCTAGGATTTTAGATAAGTGTTACATATTACATAAGGGGATTATATTATGTGCATTGTGATAGTATCGCTGTCAGGCACTGATTAAGAAATTGAATTAATAGACAACAGACTAGATTGGTAATTATATCACATTTGTTCACGGGATTTTATAAATATCAAACAACATGAGGAAACTACATTTTTGGATTTATAGAATATGTTTGATTTTCATCCTTATTTCCAGTTTAACAAACATTTCCGAGAAGAAAAAAAGAAAGAAATATTCTGGGTACCATTATGGGAAAAAAAAGCGCCATTGTGAATAAGTCTACGGGTCTGCAAACCCAACTTTCACGACAAAAAAAACACTCGATTATTTCCTGTTAGTTTTATCTGAAAAATCTGTGAAAAAAAAATTTGTAATCGACCTTCATCCAAGAACTAACCTAGATATCTGCTATAGAGTAAATATCTTAGAGTAAGTGACAAGGAGACACTAAGCCACTAAAGGTGTGCTTTGTTGAAAGGAACCATATTTTCCGTGTTTACTTGCTGGACAAAACCTATTTACCCGTCTATTTGGAGTTAATTATAAATCATGTCTTAAAATATGTGAACCATGTTTACTCAATAACATCACAAAAAAATCCCAAAAGACAACAAACTGATACGGCCAATAATAGTGAAGGGA
>BOPN01003271.1:132500-135000 GCA_017312705.2 Penaeus japonicus | reverse complement strand
CATTATTATGATTGTTTTATTAGAAGTTATCACATTAATGGCATGTCTAGTGTTCCCATAAGCGTTACTATTTTTGTTATCATTAATATTAATATCATAATTATTATTATTATTATTATTATTATTATTATTATTATTATTATTATTATTATTATTCTATTATCACCACCATCCCAGTTAAGAATATCATAAATACTACCATCATCATTATTATTACCAACACTATTAGCAATGCTCTTTATCATTATTATTACCGTAGCAACAACTACCACTACTAGTACTACAATCACAATCGCTATTTCTCTATCCTGCTCCTTCGAGGATCAACCAAACCACCAGACAACTACCGGATACCCGAACTAGCCGGCCGGTCCAGAGAGCTACCAACCAACTAGCTACTAGGAGACTCAGCTGCTAGGAGACTCAACTGCCTGGAGACTCAACTGCTTGGAGGCTCAGCTGCTTGGAGACTCAGCTGCCTGGAGGCTCAGCTGCTTGGAGGCTCAGCTGCTAGGAGACTCAGCTGCCTGGAGACTCAACTACCTGGAGACTCAACTGCTTGGAGGCTCAGCTGTTTGGAGGCTCAGCTGCCTGGAGGCTCAACTGCCTGGAGATTCAACTGCTTGGAGACTCAACTGCCTGGAGACTCAGCTGCCTGGAGACTCAACTACCTGGAGGCTCAGCTGCTTGGAGGCTCAGCTGCTAGGAGACTCAGCTGTTTGGAGGCTCAGCTGCCTGGAGGCTCAGCTGCTAGGAGACTCAACTGCCTGGAGACTCAACTGCTTGGAGGCTCAGCTGCTAGGAGACTCAACTGCTTGGAGGCTCAGCTGCTAGGAGACTCAGCTGTTTGGAGGCTCAGCTGCCTGGAGGCTCAACTGCCTGGAGATTCAACTGCTTGGAGACTCAACTGCTTGGAGACTCAACTGCTTGGAGGCTCAGCTGCTAGGAGACTCAACTGCTTGGAGACTCAACTGCTTGGAGACTCAACTGCTTGGAGACTCAGCTGCCTGGAGACTCAACTGCTTGGAGACTCAGCTGCTTGGAGGCTCATCTGCTTGGAGACTCAGCTGCCTGGAGACTCAACTGCTTGGAGACTCAGTTGCTTGATTATGCAGCTGCTTGGAGACTCAGCTGGAATTGGAGACTCAACTGCTTGGAGACTCAACTGCTTGGAGACTCATCTGCTTGGAGACTCAGCTGCCTGGAGACTCAACTGCTTGGAGACTCAGCTGCTTGGAGGCTCAGCTGCTTGGAGACTCAGCTGCCTGGAGACTCAACTGCTTGGAGACTCAACTGCTTGGAGACTCAACTGCTTGGAGACTCAGCTGTTTGGAGGCTCAGCTGCCAGGAGACCCAACCACCAGGAGACTCAACCACCAGGAGACTACGCAACCACCAAGAACGAGCAGACGGAGAGGCGGGGGAGGGGAGGGGGGGGGGGAAGAGGCAACCATATTCCGGCAATCAGCTGGAGTGTGTTCCCATCCGATCTCAATTTATCATACACGTTGCTTCGGAGTCTGGTAAGGGGTGGGTGGGGGTTGGGGAGGGGCGAGGTGATGGGAGGGAGGGAAGGAAGAAGGGAGGGGGAGGGAGGGAGGGAGGGAGGGGGGGTGGGAGGGAGTGGAGGAGAAGGGGAGGAGTGAGGGAAGGAGGGGAGGGTGATGGAGGGAGGGAAGGGAAAAGAGAGGGAAGAAGGAGAAGGGGAGGGAAAGAGGGAGGGAAGAAGGGTGAGGGAGGGAGAGAGAAGAGAAGGAGGAAGGAGAAGGGGGAGGGAGGGAGGGAGAAGAGGGCAGGAAGGAAAAGGGAAGCGAGAAGAGTAGGAAGAAGGAGAAAGGGATGGAGGGAGGGAAGGAATATGAGAGGGAAGTAGGGAGAGGGGAGGAAAAGAAGAGAGAGAAGGACGGGTTGAGGGGAAGAGGAAAAGGGGAAATATGTATGTGGTAAGGGAGGGAGAGATTAATTAAGTATGACGCTAAAGAGGGAAATTAGAGAAAAGAGAGAAAGAAGGAGAGGATGGAGGGGGGTTGGGGGTTAGGGGGTAGGAGAGAAAAAGAAAAGGAAGAGGAAGGGAAGAGGAGTTAGTGTTGCGGTTGTGGAAGAGAGAGAGAGAGAAAGAAAGAAAAAGAGAGAGAAAGAGAGAGGGAGAGAGAGAGAGAGGGAGAGAGAGAGAGAGAGAGAGAGAGAGAGAGAGAGAGAGAGAGAGAGAGAGAGAGAGAGAGAGAGAGAGAGAGAGAGAGAGAGGGAGGGAGAGAGAGAGAGAGTTTAAGAGAGGGGGGGGGGGAGGGGGGTATTTGTAGACTGAATTCACTTGCGTAAGAATTTGCATACATTATAACTGGCCAGACAAAATGATTGAGATTTTCAACAGCTGTAATGGAGTTTATCGTGACTTACTTTGTGTTTAACATATTTATTAGTTTTATTGTTTGTTCGTTAAATTGTTGATATGCATATTTATTTATTTATTGTGATTCTGCAGAAAGGAGAAGGAGGAGGA
>BOPN01003271.1:120000-127500 GCA_017312705.2 Penaeus japonicus | reverse complement strand
CACCAATCGCATAAATCTGTTTGATTACACAAATTAACCGGCCATGTTTGAAGAACATTAGACTGATATTAGAATCCCCAAGCCCTTACAAGACAGAGTACTGGAGCCTCATAAGACAGAGGTACTGGAGCCTTCATGAAGACAGAGTACTGGAGCCTCATAAGACAGAGGTAATTAAGCCTCATAAGACAGAGTACTGGAGCCTCATAAGACAGAGGTACTGGAGCCTCATAAGACAGAGTACTGGAGCCTCATAAGACAGAGGTACTGGAGCCTCATAAGACAGAGTACTGGAGCCTCATAAGACAGAGTACTGGAGTTCTCATAAGACAGGAGCATCCCTGGAGCCCATAAGACAGAGTACAGGAGCCTCATAAGACAGAGTACTGGAGCCTCATAAGACAGAGTATTGGAGCCTCATAAGACAGAGTATTGGAGCCTCATAAGACAGAGTACTGGAGCCCTATAAGATAGAGTACTGGAGCCTCATAAGACAGAGTACTGGAGCCTCATAAGACAGAGTACTGGAGCCTCATAAGACAGAGTACTAGAGCCTCATAAGACAGAGTACTGGAGCCTCATAAGACAGAGTACTAGAGCCTCATAAGACAGAGTACTGGAGCCTCATAAGACAGAGTACTAGAGCCTCATAAGACAGAGTACTGGAGCCTCATAAGACAGAGTCCTGGAGCCTCATAAGACAGAGTATTGGAGCCTCATACATTGTGAGTACTGGAGCCTCATAAGACAGAGTATTGGAGCCTCATAAGACAGAGCACTGGAGCCTCATAAGACAGAGCACTGGAGCCTCATAAGACAGAGCACTGGAGCCTCATAAGACAGAGCACTGGAGCCTCATAAGACAGAGCACTGGAGCCTCATAAGACAGAGTATTGGAGCCTCATAAGACAGAGTACTGGAGCCTCATAAGACAGAGTATTGGAGCCTACAAGACAGAGTACTGAGCCTCATAGACAGAGTACTGGAGCCTCATAAGACAGAGTCCTGGAGCCTCATAAGACAGAGTACTAGAGCCTCATAAGACAGAGTACTGGAGCCTCATAAGACAGAGTACTAGAGCCTCATAAGACAGAGTACTGGAGCCTCATAAGACAGAGTACTGGAGCCTCATAAGACAGAGTACTAGAGCCTCATAAGACAGAGTACTGGAGCCTCATAAGACAGAGCACTGGAGCCTCATAAGACAGAGCACTGGAGCCTCATAAGACAGAGCACTGGAGCCTCATAAGACAGAGCACTGGAGCCTCATAAGACAGAGCACTGGAGCCTCATAAGACAGAGTATTGGAGCCTCATAAGACAGAGTACTGGAGCCTCATAAGACAGAGTATTGGAGCCTCATAAGACAGAGTACTGGAGCCTCATAAGACAGAGTACTGGAGCCTCATAAGACAGAGTCCTGGAGCCTCATAAGACAGAGTATTGGAGCCTCATAAGACAGAGTACTGAGCCCTCATAAGACAGAGTACTGGAGCCTCATAAGACAGAGTACTGGAGCCTCATAAGACAGAGGTACTGGAGCCTCATAAGACAGAGTACTGGAGCCTCATAAGACAGAGGTACTGGAGCCTCATAAGACAGAGTACTGAGCCTCATATAAGACAGAGTATTGGAGCCTCATAAGACAGAGTACTGGAGCCTCATAAGACAGAGTACTGGAGCCTCATAAGACAGAGTACTGGAGCCTCATAAGACAGAGTATTGGAGCCTCATAAGACAGAGCACTGGAGCCTCATAAGACAGAGCACTGGAGCCTCATAAGACAGAGCACTGGAGCCTCATAAGACAGAGTATTGGAGCCTCATAAGACAGAGTACTGGAGCCTCATAAGACAGAGCACTGGAGCCTCATAAGACAGAGTACTGGAGCCTCATAAGACAGAGTATTGGAGCCTCATAAGACAGAGTACTGGAGCCTCATAAGACAGAGTACTGGAGCCTCATAAGACAGAGCACTGGAGCCTCATAAGACAGAGCACTGGAGCCTCATAAGACAGAGCACTGGAGCCTCATAAGACAGAGCACTGGAGCCTCATAAGACAGAGCACTGGAGCCTCATAAGACAGAGTATTGGAGCCTCATAAGACAGAGTACTGGAGCCTCATAAGACAGAGTATTGGAGCCTCATAAGACAGAGTACTGGAGCCTCATAAGACAGAGTACTGGAGCCTCATAAGACAGAGTCCTGGAGCCTCATAAGACAGAGTATTGGAGCCTCATAAGACAGAGTACTGGAGCCTCATAAGACAGAGTACTGGAGCCTCATAAGACAGAGTACTGGAGCCTCTTGGAAAGAGAGCTGCGTGGGCGGGGCTTCCTCTTCTTCTTTGTCTGTCGATTTTCTCTTTATTATTTATCCCTTTCTTCTTCTTCTTCTTCTTTTCATTCCTCTGAATCTTTATCTATCGGTTTCTCCTTCTTCTCTTTTGTTTTTCTCTTTATGGATCTTTCTCAATCTCTCTCCTTCTTTACCTATCATCTTCCCCTTCTATTCAACATCTTTATCCATCGGTTATTCTTCTTTGTTCTACGTCCTCTTCTTTATATACCACCTCCCTCTTACCTCTTCATCTTTCATGTGCTTCTTTCTTCCTTCTTCCTTCGTCTATCGTCTTCTTCCTTCTTTATCGCTTTTTTCCCTTCTTTATCTACCGCCTTCTTCCTTCTTTATTTATCGCCTTTTTTCCTCCCTTATTTATCACCTCTCATTCCCATTCTATCATCGCCTTCTACCTTATTTATCCATCGCCTTTTTCCTCCCATATTTATCACCTCTCATTCCCATTCTATCGCCTTCTATCTTCTTTATCTATCGCCTTTTTCCTCCCTTATTTATCACCTCTCATTCCCATTCTATTGTCTTCTTTCTTCTATATCTATCGCCTTCTACCTTCTTTATCTATCGCCTTTTTCCTCCCTTATTTATCACCTCTCATTCCCATTCTATCGCCTTCTACCTTATTTATCTATCACCCTTTTCCTCCCTTATTTATCACCTCTCATTCCCATCCCTTCTTTCGCAAAATACAAGGACGTCCGACGCTTGAGCTAATACTGTGAAATTATGCATTGTTTTCCCTTTTCAGAATTAAAAACAGTCGTTGAATTGTTGCAGACGGCTTTCATAATGAATGATGTCAGTTATTACAAAGCACATATTCTGTGCCTAAAATTGCATGATGTTCGCAATGCGCGTATTGTTGTCTCAGTGTCTCCTCCTCCTCTTCCTCCTCCTCCTCCCCTCCCCTCCTAATAAAAGAGAAAAAAAAAGGTTGAATGTGAATTAGTAGAATTGTCTTTCTATTTTTTTTTTTTTTTTTTTTGAGTTATTTTTATTTAGTCGATCCTTTATCAGCTGTTCTTCAAAAGAACAACACGTGGCTTTGGACCACAAATAGAAGGATGGAAAGTATTCGGAACGAAACTAGAATAGGTTAGCGATATCTTATCAGGTAGTTTTTTTTTCACATCTTTGTAAACATTTATGCATATATGTGTCACTGTACATCTCTTTACATTGTGTTTTATGCTTTGCTTGTGTCGTGTCCGGCCGTCGTTGTATTGACTGCGTTTATTTTCAGTTCATTTTCAGTTCATTTTCGGTTCATTTTCAGTTCATTTTCAGTTCATTTTCGGTTCATTTTCAGTTCATATCCAGTTCATTTTCAGTTCATTTTCAGTTCATTTTCAGTTCATTTTCAGTTCATTTCCAGTTCATTTTCAGTTCATTTTCAGTTCATTTCCAGTTCATTTTCACTTCATTTCCAGTTCATTTCCAGTTCACTTTCAGTTCATTTTCAGTTCATTTTCACTTCATTTCCAGTTCATTTCCAGTTCACTTTCAGTTCATTTTCAGTTCATTTTCACTTCATTTCCAGTTCATTTCCAGTTCACTTTCAGTTCATTTTCAGTTCATTTTCACTTCATTTCCAGTTCATTTCCAGTTCACTTTCAGTTCATTTTCAGTTCATTTTCACTTCATTTCCAGTTCATTTCCAGTTCACTTTCAGTTCATTTTCAGTTCATTTTCACTTCATTTCCAGTTCATTTCCAGTTCACTTTCAGTTCATTTTCAGTTCATTTTCACTTCATTTCCAGTTCATTTCCAGTTCACTTTCAGTTCATTTTCAGTTCATTTTCACTTCATTTCCAGTTCATTTCCAGTTCACTTTCAGTTCATTTTCAGTTCATTTTCACTTCATTTCCAGTTCATTTCCAGTTCACTTTCAGTTCATTTTCAGTTCATTTTCACTTCATTTCCAGTTCATTTCCAGTTCACTTTCAGTTCATTTTCAGTTCATTTTCACTTCATTTCCAGTTCATTTCCAGTTCACTTTCAGTTCATTTTCAGTTCATTTTCACTTCATTTCCAGTTCATTTCCAGTTCACTTTCAGTTCATTTTCAGTTCATTTTCACTTCATTTCCAGTTCATTTCCAGTTCACTTTCAGTTCATTTTCAGTTCATTTTCACTTCATTTCCAGTTCATTTCCAGTTCACTTTCAGTTCATTTTCAGTTCATTTTCACTTCATTTCCAGTTCATTTCCAGTTCACTTTCAGTTCATTTTCAGTTCATTTTCACTTCATTTCCAGTTCATTTCCAGTTCACTTTCAGTTCATTTTCAGTTCATTTTCACTTCATTTCCAGTTCATTTCCAGTTCACTTTCAGTTCATTTTCAGTTCATTTTCACTTCATTTCCAGTTCATTTCCAGTTCACTTTCAGTTCATTTTCAGTTCATTTTCACTTCATTTCCAGTTCATTTCCAGTTCACTTTCAGTTCATTTTCAGTTCATTTTCACTTCATTTCCAGTTCATTTCCAGTTCACTTTCAGTTCATTTTCAGTTCATTTTCACTTCATTCTATTAAACAGGCGGCCTTCACACCACCTATTAAAATAGTGGCCTTCATGCCACCTATTAAACAGGCGGCCTTCACACTACCTATTTCCACAGGCGGCCTTCACGCCACCTATTAAACAGGCGGCCTTCACACCACCTATTTCCACAGGCGGCCTTCACACCACTCATTAAACAGGCGGCCTTCACACCACCTATTAAACAGGTGCCTCATGCCACCTATTAAACAGGCGGCCTTCACACTACCTATTTCCACAGGCGGCCTTCACGCCACCTATTAAACAGGCGGCCTTCACACCACCTATTTCCACAGGCGGCCTTCACACCACCTATTAAACAGGCGGCCTTCACACCACCTATTAAACAGACGGCCTTCACACCACCTATTAAACAGGCGGCCTTCACACCACTCATTAAACAGGCGGCCTTCACACCACCTATTAAACAGGCGGCCTTCACACCACCTATTAAACAGGCGGCCTTCACACCACCTATTAAACAGGCGGCCTTCACACCACCTATTTCCACAGGCGGCCTTCACACCACCTATTAAACAGGCGGCCTTCACACCACCTATTAAACAGGCGGCCTTCACACCACCTATTAAACAGGCGGCCTTCACACCACCTATTAAACAGGCGGCCTTCACACCACCTATTAAACAGGCGGCCTTCACGCCACCTATTAAACAGGCGGCCTTCACGCCACCTATTAAACAGGCGGCCTTCACACCACCTATTAAACAGGCGGCCTTCACACCACCTATTAAACAGGCGGCCTTCACACCACCTATTAAACAGGCGGCCTTCACGCCACCTATTAAACAGGCGGCCTTCACGCCACCTATTAAACAGGCGGCCTTCACACCACCTACAAACAGGCGGCCTTCACACCACCTATTTCCACAGGCGGCCTTCACACCACCTATTAAACAGGCGGCCTTCACACCACCTATTAAACAGGCGGCCTTCACAACTTCACCTATTTCACAGGCGGCCTTCACGCCACCTTATTAAACAGGCGGCCTTCACACCACCTAGAAAGCTTCCACAGGCGGCCTTCACTACCCATTAAACAGGCGGCCTTCACACCACCTATTAAACAGATGGCCTTCACACCAACTTTATTAAACAGGCGGCCTTCACGCCACTCTATTAAACAGGCGGCCTTCACGCCATCTATTAAACAGGCGGTCTTCACGCCACCTATGGTTAAACAGGCGGCCTTCTACGCCACCTATTAAACAGGCGGCCTTCACAATAATTTGCCAGATCAGGCGGCCTTCACGCCACCTATTAAACAGGCGGCCTTCACACCACCTATTAAACAGGCGGCCTTCACACCACCTATTAAACAGGCGGCCTTCACGCCACTCATTAAACAGGCGGTCTTCATCACCTATTAAAACAGGCGGCCTTCACACCACCTATTAAACAGGCGGCCTTCACACCAAGAGAAGGAGAAGGAGCAACAGTAAAGAGAAATAAGAAGACGAAGGGAGAAGAGCAGGTGCAGGAGGGTGAGGGTAGGGGGTTAGGGGGGTAGGGGGGGAGGCCATGAGATCGATTGGCCTCCGCATACAAGTCACATCTCCGCGGACATGTTGATCGACCCATTTAAACCCGAGTGAGTACATAAAGGCTGCGGTGTCACTCGGCCACGCACACACGGGCGGCCTTCACGCCACCTATTAAACAGGTGGCCTTCACACCACCTATTAAACAGGCGGCCTTCACGCCACCTATTAAACAGGCGGCCTTCACACCACCTATTTCCACAGGCGGCCTTCACACCACCTATTAAACAGGCGGCCTTCACACCACCTATTTCCACAGGCGGCCTTCACACCACCTATTAAACAGGCGGCCTTCACACCACCTATTAAACAGGCGGCCTTCACACCACCTATTAAACAGGCGGCCTTCACGCCACCTATTTCCACAGGCGGCCTTCACACCACCTATTTCGAGCAGAGAATGTGATGCGGGAAATAGGAGAGACTCTAACATCCGAAAGGTTATATCGATTTTATGAGAAACTGGTTATGTCAATAAACATCTCTAAAACACCAACATCTATGCATCTAAACATCTAAATAAACATATATACATATATATATATATATATATATATATATATATATATATATATATATATATATATATCGATTTCTTTTTATTTAGATTACCTCCACATCGCTAGATTCCATCAAACCAAATTCGGAAGGAACATGGCGTTAATAAAACCATAAAGAGTAAATATCCCAATAAATGTGCAACGACGCAACTGAACATAGATTGAAGATAATAAATAACTTACCAATTGATAATATGATAATATGTTCATGCCATAAGAAGACACATTGGGTAAACAATACATGATTATGCTACTTATGAAGAAGCGTGTTGAAGATGCATTTTCTGTCTGTCGTCTTCAGAATTCAAAATAGGTAAGAGATTTGATTAATATCAAAACAAGTAGAGAAGTTTGTTTTGATATAAATGTAAAAAAAGGAAAAGGAAATAAATTGAAAAAAATATATATATATCTCACTGAAGAAAGTTGTATATCAAAAGATGTGATAATTTTTTATGGATCTTGTAACTAATTCGAATCTGTTG